>CAUYRH010036854.1:0-42115 GCA_963574655.1 Perodicticus potto | reverse complement strand
TATTTCAAGATATAGATTGTTTTGTGAATCTTACAAGGGTACATGTGAAATTCACTAAATGTAGAATACAAAGGTCTTATACAATAACTAAGAAAATGCCATGAAGGATATGTTAACCAGTTTGATGAAAATATTTCAAATTGTATATAAAACCAGCACATTGTACCCCATGGTTGCATTAATGTTCACATCTATGATTTAATAAAAAAGAAAGAAAGAAAAAAAAGATTGTTTTGTGAAATTTTATTTAGGTCAAATAAAATTTACCACAGACCTGAGGATGTTTAAATGATTAATCAACATATAATAGCAAATATTATTATTTTCTCTGTTCATGGATCACACATTTTGATTTTAATTCTAATTCTTCCATTTTCAACCACAAAGGACTTTGGACATTTCTCAGTATGGGACTCTTCTAAGACAAACCTTAGTTTCTTCATCTGTAAATGTGTGTCAGTAGACTCTCAGCCAACGTTAGCTATTTTTTTCTTCTTTGAAGACATGATATAAAGAGGGAAAATCAATGTAGCAAAGTCTCTAGGGAGGTATGTGTTGAAGGCTATAGACTCCCAAACTCAGGAGAATGAATTAATCTTTCAAAGATGGAAGGTTAATCTTTCAATCTTTCACAGTGTCTTACACTGTGGTGAGTATACAAGACAAAATGACTACATTTGCTTTATGAGTTTTGCAATAATATTTTTGAGTATAATGGTATCTTTTCTTCTCAGGAAATAAGAGAAAGGATGATCAGCTCCATATAGGTTACAGAGTTGATGAGCAGAAGGCTTGATGAAGGTGACCAAGTTTTAAGCTTGTGAGAAAGTCTTGAATATCACACTGGTGCTAGAGAATATCCATTTTAAGGGACAGTACTCTGTGCAGCTCTTTTTTCCTCTCAACAATGTTTACTAGCTTGGCACTTGATTAATAAAAGATGACAATGAACATGGTCCAAAATTAGTGTTCTGTAAGGTGGATGTGAGAGAATGGTAATAGACCAAGTGAAAGGAACATATTAAAGAGTTATTGAATTGAAATCTGCTCAAAATTAAGAAGGAAGTGGATGGGTGTGGAATACAATACAGGTAAATGATGAAAAAGTACAAAGGATAGACATATGGAGACCTTGACCCTATGAAATGCAGGTTGGAATAAAACGGAGTGGGGAATTGGGCAGGCAGCATGCTGCAGTGAGACAGTGGAGTGCTTATGTTATAAGTGAGCCTTTTCCATGTTATAAGGACCAGGGATTTACCTGTGTGAATGGGTCTATCAGAAGGTAAAGTCAAAGGTAAGGTGCGCCATTTTACACTTGTTATCTTTACATAGTCATTAATAGATTCCCTTTATTCAAACACTTTACAAATTTTTTGTAAATCATGAAATAATATATGTATATTAAACCTAAAAAGGTAGATAATCAACAGTGCACTAGTAATCCATAGGCATGTGGAATGAGACTCCATTTGCACACAAATTTGAGTGTTTTGTAAATAGCATAATTATTGCATACAAATAGCCTGGATGTGCCTTGTTTATAATCTCATTATACTACCAACTCTCCTCAAGATGAATTCTACCTAGTTATAACTATACATTACAAACTAATAAAGCTATACTGCCTGGGTGTGGTAACTCACACCTGTAATCCTAGCTCTCTGTGGGGCCTCAGAGAGAGGATCACTTAAGCCCAGCCTGAACAGGAGGAGCATGACTTAGAAAAATCAGCTGGGCATGCTTGTTTTCCTTACTACTCAGAGGCAGGAAGATCCCTTGAGCTCAAGGGTTTAAGGTTTCAGTGACCTATGATGATGCCACTCCACTTTAGCCCAGGTGACAAAGAGACTCACTTTCTCAAAAAATAAATAAATAAATAAATAAATAAATAAATAAATAAATAAATAAATAAAAATCTACACTGGATTTGGGGATCACTCTGGCTAAAATACTAATCCCTAGCCTCATGTGTCTCCTACTTACTTATGTATACGTAAGTCAGTTGCGTGTGGAGTTTATGATTTGAAGTCTATAATAACACTGCATTACTACTAACTGTCATACTAATTTGGTGTGCAAAATTATCCTTCAGTTCTACTCTAAAGTAATAATTGAGTTGATTTTATTGTCCATAGCTGAATATGTACAACTGTCATATGTGGGGAAAAACATTGTTGCCCTGTAGGAGACCTAGCACCAGGTTTATAGAAGCGGCCACTGGTTTTTTTTTTTTTTGCAGATTTTGGCTGGAGCCGGGTTTGAACCTACCACCTCTGGTATATAGGGCCAGTGCCCTACTCCTTTGAGCCAAAAGCGCCGCCCTTGGCCACCGGTTCTTGAGGGAGGTGCTGGGACGTGGACAATCTCCTTTAGCATGGAGATGTTTGGCTGCCCAGAGACAAGCCCTCAAGCAGATAAGATCAGTCTCTGGTTAGCAAGCAGGTGTTATACTTTAAACATCCACGGAGAAGCAGGGTGGGGGTAGAGCCCATGGGGAAAGAGCACTTGACGACCATTAAGCATGTGATCCTAGTACGTGGGCCCCCACACCTGTGGTATAATGCTTCAATAAAAGGCCACGACAGAGGTTGCTCCAGCCTCTCCCTTGAGATAAGGGAAGCTCACATCTTGTAGGCATTTGTACCTTCAATCCGTGATCCCAGCTGTTTTTATTCATGTGGTGATAGAGTGCCACAGTGGGCACCGACATGGCTCTAAATCAAAGCTATTATTTATACTGTCTTGCTGAAGATTCATGTTTAAATACAGGTAAGTCAAGAAGTTAATCTACAGTTGGAGAGGTATTGTAGAATCCTAAATTCTGACCCTGTCATTCTTAAAATAAAGTGATGCATATTTTATGGATAATTTAGAGAGAAGTTATGACCTCTATAGTTAGTTTCAATATGAACAGATCTTCTATTTATCAAATTTCTGAATTCATTTTTCTGAATTCACTGGTTTCTAAATTTGCCCTAAGCAAAGGTCAGAAACCTAGGCAACTACCAGAAATCATGGACTCCAACCCAAGAAAGGATTTCACATGTCTTAAAATTGTTTTTTCAACTTAGGGTAAACAGTAGATTCTAGTAAATACTGAATCCAGGTGTGAAAAGATGCCTGCTATACCAGGTTAGACCCCACCCCCCAGGACAGTTCCACATTATTTTAGGGTGTCTTTAGAGTTTCATGTTGTGGTAAATGATGGCTATTCTCAAAGTCTTCTTGATTGACAAGATCATTACCACCAGACTGGCTGGAAAATGAGTAGATTTTTACTTCTAAAACATCAAATACAACTCCCAATTTATTTTTTATCTGGAAAGAATATTTTAAAAGCCTCTGAAAGAGCGCAAAAATTAAAGATCAGAAGATTTAAGAGAATCTAAAATTGAAATATTAAATCTTTCACACAAACTTTTCTTCCTTACATGAAAAGCGCTAAATAAGTTACATTTAAATGGCATACATATATGTATGTATGTGTGTATGTATATATATTTCAGATTTTTCTCTTTTATAAGAAAGTGGAAAGTATCTAAAATATAGTGTCCTGGGAGCAAAGGATAAGCTATCTATTCAATTCAAATTACATTAAACCCCAAATATAAAATATAAACTGAAGTGAAATTTTCCTAAAAAGAAGTAAATATTTCTTGCATCCTTTTCAAAGTAGGTAAATTATACAAAAAAGAAAAAAAAGCACATGGAGTAAAATACATTCTCACTTTGCTAATACATAAAAAAAAATTTTAAATGCATTTTATGTTTGTCTGAATTCTTAGGATTATATAGTTAGTAATATGCAATTCTACTTTTATGAACAGGGCAACTAGGGAAAAGTAACACAATCATGTGAATTGTTTTTCCTTACTAAGGCTCCATTCTCTTTTCTTGCATGTGTACAACAGGCCACAGAATGCCCTTTGTTGCCATGGACTTTATCATCCACTTTTAGGTTGACCAAAGCAGAGAACAAAAAGTTAAACGACATTAAGGGGAAATGTAGATTCCATACTTTTCCTGTCTCATTTGTGTCTTTCCTCTTGAAGACTTTGACATTTCCTTGGCTGCTCTAAATGATAGTGTTGGAAGTTGATAGCTGAGAATAGTTTTCATGTTGTTGGAATTGGGAGGCTCATGTAATTTTTCTCATCCTCCTTCTCAACATTTGGCTCTTTGGAATCATTTCCTGCAGGGTTTTGTTGTTGTTGTTGTTGTTTGGTGGTCTGTTTTTTACAAGCAGGAACATCAAAGCCCTCTTCAACTTGTATTGAGCTTATTTAGCCCTTATTTTTCCTTTTATCTTCTGGAAGGAGTTCTCGTAAAAGGCCCAGGATCCATTGCAATGGGGTAGAAGTGGAGGATCCATTTTATTTCATGAAATACATTTCCAACTCAGCTAAGGACATTTCAGAATCTTCTTCAAATGAATCTGTACCACTCTACCCTGCATAACATATAGTTACTGATACACCTCATCATCTGTATAGGAGAGTTTTTGTCATTGTTCAGACACACTACATCTGAAGAAGAAAGAGGCTCCCCTGTTAGCAAAAGTGGCAGGTCCTAGGCCACATAGGATAAAGCAGCCACTCAGGCTCATTGACTTCATTCTCCATCTTCCTTCTGGTGACACATCGGCACAGCCCCCAGAAGGACCTTGGTTTGCTGAAGTGCCTGCTGCTGTGTCCCCTTTTGCCTAGAGGGAATGTACCTGAAGCCAAGGCCCAGCAGGTATGTGAGTGTGTATGTCTGGGGCCCATTGTCTCAACTCCCCAATTCCATCTTTTTTTTTTTCCAATTCCATCTTGTATTTTAAAAGTTTCCCATGGTTTGAAAAAAATAAAATAAAATTCATGACCCAGCTCTGACAGATGAGAGAGGTAAAGGAAAAAAAAAAAAAAAAAAAGACAGAGCTTGAGTAAGAATGTTCGTTTTTAGTAAAACATAGCATAGTAGAGGAAAGCTTAAAAGTCAAACTTCAGTCTTCAGACACTAAAGACAGCAACCCAGTATAGAACATCTGGGTACCTAACATGTAAAATGCATCTGATGTTCACAATGGTGAATAATAGTGTCTGATGCTACTCTAAGACTGTCAAAAACCCAAGCTTGTATCCTTCCAATATTAACTTCTATTGTAAGCCTAAAGTGTTAAAAGTTTTAGCTGTAGAACAGAGCCATTACAAAATACAAGTAATCAACAAACTCTCACACATCTCCTAAACTAATGATTCACACAGGATTTCACACAAATTTCCCATTAATACTAATGAAATTGGGTAAGTTACAAGCTGAAACTCTCCCATACATTAATAGGTGAATAGTTCCCTGAGGTACTTAGTTAGATGAAGGAACTTAATTTTCTCTCACCAATTCTCTCTGGATAAAAAATAAGAAATCATGCTTCACAAGGTAGATTTTTTTTTTTAAGTAGATGGCATAAATTCATAATCGTTGAAATGGATTAATCACAAGCCACACCAGGACATTGACGAAGTCATTTTTGACCAAACCATCCTCCATTCAGGTGGTGCTGGTTGGCCTAAGTCTGAAAATGTCAATCTTTCTTATAGCTTTCTGAAAGGAATCCATTTAAGCCCTCCTTCATATCGTCTTTCTTTCAAATCCTAGAAAGAAAAAAAAAAAAAAAGGAAATGTGCAATTATGTGCAAGAACTGGTTGAGAAGAAATAGAAATTCTTGATTGCTTTAGTATGAATTGAAGAGTTGAGTCACTGATTTAATTACCTACCTAGGAAAGGAAAGATCATAAAATGTTGAGTTAGAAACAATAAAGGTTATTCGAAGGCTTATACAATGTGATAGTACAGGTATAATAAGGTTCTGGGGCAGATGTGTTTTTTGTGGTTCAGAGGAAAGAGCAACTTTCAATGTATGTCAGTGTTTTAGCTTGATAAAAATCATTATAACAGTATCAAATTCGTTGTGTATAATTTTTTACTATGATCAAATACGTTCCCTGTTCATTTTCCCGCTCATTACTTCTTAATGTATAGGTAGGGGTATGGTTACTGTACCATTTTACAATTGACAAAGTGAGTCTCAATTTAGTAAGTTACTCCATAGAAGAAATGTAGGAAGCCCTCCCCCGAAAATATTAAACTAATTTTAACTAAAATTAGTATATTGATTTTTCTCCAAGGTTTTGATGAAAATTATGTTATAGGATGAAATATTCTTAAATCTTATTTAGGTTAACATTCCCCCCCCTGTAATAGTTAATGCAATTAAGCCTTAAAATGGGAATTTTCCAAAAAATCATTACCCAGGATCTTAATGTCAGAAGAATTAAAGTGTCTTGCCTTTTAATTGGTGATATTTAGAAAGTATCTTAAATAAGGATAATTCCTCAAATATCAAAATTTGTCTTTGATTAAATTATGCATGAACATGTAAATCATTGTTATTATGCACTGCTCTATGAGAAGTAGCTGATGTTTCTTATTTTGACTAAACCCAAAATACATTTAAGCATCGGCAGACACATTCTGGCTAATAATGTGGCTTTAAACAAGCGAAAAAAATTTCTAATTTATTCAACATTAAGAATCAGTGCCATTATACATGATATTTTAAAAAATTACTAGTTTAAAATCCACAATTATAGTTGAAGATATCTCAGTAATTGACAGAAGAAATAAAGAGAAAATTAGCAAAGGAATATACATAGAAGATCTAAATAACAGTATCAACTAACTTGACCTCCTTGGCATTTGCAGGGCGGAGAACAAACACCCAACAACAGCGAGATACAAAATTTTTTTAAGTGCATATATACTACACACTAAAATAGAATATATTCTGGAACACAAAAATTCTCAAAAAATTTAGAAGAATAACATTGCATAACACATGTCTTTGGACCACAATGAAACGAAACTAGAGGTCAATAAAAAATAATTTTAAAATGCCCCAATATTTAGAAATTTAATGAATACTTATAGTAAATCCTGTGTCAATAAACAAGCAAAAGGGTAATTAGAAAACATTTCAAATTAAATAAAAGTGAAAATGTAATATATAAATATTTATGTGCTTAGTAAAAATTACAGCATTAGTACAAAAAAGTTTTTTGAAAAGTCAACCTAAGAAACTAGACAAAATAAGAGCAAAATAACTAAAGAACTAAATCAAGAAAAGTGAGGAAATAATAAAATAAGAGCAAAAATCAGTGGAATTAAAAATATCAAAGAAACAAAAAAATCAATTAAAGCATAATGGTAATTTTTAAAGATCAATAATAAAATTGACAAGCTCTGGCCAAAGTGGTTAAGGAAAAACACAGAGTACCAATATCTATAACAAAAAAAGGAACATCACTTCAGATCTCACAGGCATTAAATTTAGAAAGGGACATTATGAACAACATTATGCATAAATTTGATAACTTAGATTAATTTTTTAAGAAGATATACTTGAAAAGGATGAATTTTACTATATAAAAACTAATTTTTAGCAAACTCAACTGTAAAAACCTATTCATCTATTCAGGAAAAACTGCAAAATGCATCAGGGCTGTAATAACACTATGTGCTATTTTAAGTGTTGTTTTTATTTGATTGTTTGTTTTCATACCTCAGCCCAACATTTAAGTACAACATCCAGATTATACAGCAGTGCTTTGAGTACAATCTTTCCATATCTGGAAAGTACACACTCATTTTCATACTTTCTACTCTGTTATTCTGCTTCAACAGAGATCTTGTATTTAAGACACCTTATTGGCTTTTACTTTTGGATGGACTCCAATAAGTTGAAGAGAAGCTTTTGGATACATGAAATTGTGGGGAGAATGAGGACTGAAGACCTCATTCTTGGCAAGAGAAAGCACCCCCAGAAAAAGGGAAAACAAAGAAATAAGCTGAGCAAGGCAGAGTAAAAGCAGTTTAGCTCTTACTTTTAAACCAGCAGCTAAATTACCTTTCTGAGAAGTTCCTGCTTTTGCTAGAAGCCTGGTCTGAAAGGGATACAGCTTGCAAACACCCCTGCTGGGTCTGTAAACACTGTGAAGAAGGACTAGCCATAGATGAAGCTATGTGCAAGGCCTGAGAAGGAACATTAACCAGTCCATCCCTTGCCCAGTCCACAGTCAAAGCAAATACTCATTGTGAGGATTTGTATTATGGCCAGGGCAGAGATCAAGGAAACAGCTAGAGCCCTGAAACATGGGCTGGAAGGTTTGTATCCTTATCACAGAGGAAGACACCTTTGTCCACTGATGTTTCAGAGGAGACTGATGCCGTGGTGTCTACTCCATAGATAACCTCTAGGGGTTTAACGTCCCCTCAGGAATCTGTGTGTGACCACAGACAGTAGGCTGCCCCCACACAAAGCTCAGGTTTTGGATTTCTCAAGGCTGCTCAGATCCTTAAAGTTAATGATTATAGATAGAATAAGAACTAACATTCTTACTCAGAGAAACTGCTAACATTTTTGTTTCCTTCCTCAGCTCACCCCCTGGGCCACATGAGACAATAGCGTTCAATAAAAGCTGAGTGGAACAAGCACTCAGGGTCATTCACTGGAACCCCACAAGCCAGTGGTGCTCTCCTTTGTTTCTTACCTAACTCTATTCTGCACTCCCTGTCTCTATCTCTTGCAGCTTTTAACTTACTTTTCTGCCAGTTCTGCAGATCTTAAAGAATCCTGCTCCTGAAGTGGGACCCTGACAGAAATAGAGCTAAAACTCATTTCCCCGCCTGGGTTTTGGTGAGTCCAATGGGCTACCTTACTTACATCTCCCTTAATTTGAACCATAGAAAGTTTACAAAATGTATTAAGGCTCTAGTGTCTATATCCACTGATTTAGGGTGGTAAATATGAAATCATCACTTACTTTTTGTACCATGTTGAAACTGTAGGCGATGCATGCTGTTGGACATTCACTAGTATAAAATAAAAATGCTTTCCAATATGAACATTAAGTATTCATTAAGTGATTAATTTTCCAATAGATTCAGGAAGAGATAAAAAGTAGATCAAGATAGTCTTTGTTATTAGGAGAGATAATAATAACATGATAGCTATAATTTATTGAACACTTTTATGTACCAGTGTGCTAAGCAATTTTCATTCATTACTTAAATTAATCCTCATAACATTATTAAGACATGAGTAGAATTCTCATTGTTCCACAAAATTAGAATACTAAAGACTGAAACATACTCTACTGAATAAATTAACAAAACTTAAGGGTGGGCATAAATCACCCTGTGTTGGCAGTATGTATTGAGGAATACATGCATTTAAATTTGCCTGGTAGGTTGGAGGTTAAGTCAATAAAAATTCTTAAGTAGCTTATAATATAAACATCTAGAGCCATAATGCTGTTTTACACTTTGGTGGGCTGTATGCAAGTCTAGGAACATACTCTAAAGGGATAATCCAGGATACCTATGATTTGAATGTCCCCTCAAAGTGTATATTGAAGCTCATTTCCTGACATGGCAGCCTTGAGAGGTGAGGCCTATAAGAGGTGACTGGATTGTGATGGCAGAGCCCTCACAAATGAATTAATCTATTCTTTGATAAGTTTATTAATTGGTTATTGTGGAAGGGGAACTGGTGGCTTTATAAGAAGAGGAAGAGAGACCTGAGCTGGCCCCTTGGCATGGGATACCCTGTACCTCTGAGCTTGGCATAGAGTCTCCACCAACAAGAAAGCTTTCACCAGATGTCATTACTCTACTTTGGGCTTGTCAGCCCCAAGTGCTGTAAGGAATAAATTCCCTTTTCTTTATGTTACCCAGTTTCAGATATTCTGTTATAAATAACAGAAAATGAACTAAAATAAAACTAAAGGAAAAAAATATGAGATTGATGATAATTATTGTAATTATTGATTGAGCAATAATTACAATAATTTAGAAAAATATAAAATAAAATAAAATATAGCCATATGACTTGATATTAAATTCAATATGCTTACACATATCCCTTGAATAAAACTATGATAAAAAAATGAATATGCTAAAATGCAGTTGTCCTAAAATTTATTTCTTACATCTTCCCTCATTTATGATCTATGAAGTCTGACAATTAAATTCCTGAACTTATACAAATTCATAATGAAAAATCCCTCTGATATCAAAAAAGTTTAGCAACATTGTTTTGATTCTTGATTTGGACTGAGGGAACTTTTATGGCTGTGGAGAATTGGCTGACTTCTATTGTGCATTTTGATGCTTTGTTTCAGGGTCGTATTGGTACAATTATATTTTATCACCAGTAATAACATAGCCTAAAACATCATCTTGCCTCTTCAAAAGGTTTTGGTAAACTTCAGCTCTCTTTTGCTTTTGTTCATCAATGAACATCTGAAACATTTTGGCACCTATCGTTCTCATGCCAAGATTTTCAGTTAAGATTTTCCTATTTCTCTATCAATGTTTACTTGGTCTATTATGCTTCTCACTGTCAGTCAATGACTTTGATGCACAATTCAAAGAACTTTTGCAATGTTTTCATCAGTTTTGCTTGTTACTGGTTTCCCTGACCTCTCTTCATCAGTGATGCGTTTTCTCCCCTCAGAAAAACATTTAATCCATTTGTACACTGCCATTTTCTTCATGGCATTATCCTATCAACTTGGACTAAAATGTCCCTGATTTTACTTCCACTCTTGCCAAGTTTAACAAGAAAGTCAATGCTTCTTTGTTGCTCTATCTCAAGCTCTGACATCTTTGTGACTGTACACAAAAACTTGCAACAATAATGAACACCGCTCAGCAAGACACAGCCACATGTTGACATGAACACAGCTTTGAGACACTTATATACTAAGGTTATGAAATCTTAATGAGTTGTTTGTACAGTGCTGCCAACGTAAGCCACAGGGGCAAGTTGGACATCTTGATCATCTGACCTTAGATCCTTGCAATAGTGGATTACAAATGGTGCCCCAGATGGAGCTGTGGCATGTGCCTTGATTTAAGCATTTTTTTTTTCCTATAATAACCTCACCCTTCTATTCTTTGGTTATCCCAACTTATCCTCTAAGATAAAACCCAGAAATTACCCTTCCTGGAAATTATTTTCTGCCCTTTTTCATGTACATGTAGGGTTTCCCCTCAGCTCTCTATCCTAAAATGTGACATGTTATACCAAAATGTCTCTTCTGGTGCTGATGCCTCACTGGGACTTCTTGTGAAGTCAAAGACTATTCTGTTTCCTCAACATATTTCCAGGACCGACAAAGTGCTTGTCATGTAGGAGGCATTATAAGTTTGTCAGGATATGAACCTCTGTACTTGGGAGTGTAACCAGTCTTTATATTAACATAGTATGATTACCCTGAGATACTATGGTTCTCTTTGTTCAGTTTCCCATAATTGTGTACTGTGCTGTATTGTCTTTATAATATACAGTCATATAAAATGAGACATAAAGCCAATACATACTAATGGCTACCTACAACCATGTCAATCTTACTTCAACTCACAAATTCTAGAACTACCTACAGAAATTATTATGTGTATTTCATGGAAAATATTAAAAGTTTATTTGTAATCAGAGGTCAAAATTGAAGAAAACTTCCATGCTTGTCCAGAGCAGCCAATGCCAATGTACTTGGAAGGTTTATTAAAGCATGAAAACTGCAAATAACTTAATCAAATCAAAACTGTATTAAGTATTGTTTTTATGCACCATAAAGTGTATATAACTCAGGTTAAACTTATTTAGCTAATAAAGAAAGCTAGCTGTTCTAAAAAATGAAAACAAAGGAAGTAAATAATAAAAGATGATATTAAACAAATATAGATATTTCAGATATCTTGCTAGGAAGATCTCCTTACATAATCATGCAGTTTCTGTGTACCTGGCTCTCGCCACAGGCATGGAACATAATTTCAAATCCCTGAAGTGAAGCAAAAACAGTTAAGAAATAATCTTAAATTTTCTGAGGGCATTTATTTGAGTCAATGTCTTAGATTTGCTATATGCTGAAGGGGGGGTAGCTGTCTCTTTTGAGTTGGGGGGAGACCTGATTTAGAGAGTGTCAATCACAATAATCACCAACAAATTGATTGATATTAACACATTGACTGCCACACTAAAAACATGTTTTTTCCTTGAGGACACAGAGTTTTATTAGGTTAAGATAGGTGAAGAGATGTGTAAGTTAAATACGTTTCATTAAGTCCTGAGCTCAAAACTAGTGAGAGTTAAATACAACTCATATGGTAGATAATGTAAAAAGGATTAAAACCCACAGAATCTCAGCAGATATACTAAGCTTCTTCTCTGAGGTGGTATTTCTCTGACAAAATCCCAACGATAGGATATCATCTCCTGACACATTGAAAGTTCTGGAGGCCAAAAAGTTCATTTAAAAAAGAAAAAACTCTATTGTGACACTTGAGTCTAAACAAAAGAAATTTCTTTAGAAAAAGAGGTGGAAAAGGAGCTCAAAAACCCACAGTATGATGGAAAAATAAGAAAGTCAAAGTACAGACATGTAACTAAGCACAGAACATCTTTGATCCTCCACACATATCCAGAAACCATCAAAGACAAATGTTACAGGTAAAAGCAATAAAAAGTATTACCAAGAGAGAGACAAAAAAGGGGGGGGAAAAGCAAGCACATATTTAGATGCTCTGTTAGAAGAGAAAACAAAGCCAGGCAAGCAGCAAAAGATCTGAAAATTGAAAGAAAAAATCAAATCAGTGGCTTTTCTGCTTTATCCGTCCGTCTGCATCCAGACAGCGCACTTTGGAGTCCAATAGAGTGAAAACAAGATTGGGCAACTTTAGCAGAAACACATCCTCTCCATTTTTAAAATAATGAAAACAGTAACGGAAGCATGACTAGGAACCAAATGGAAGAAACACCCAGGGAAATTGCACAAGGGACAGTCAGAGAGGCAGTGAAGGGAGTTTATTCATTGGAATGAAAATTCAGCATGACCAGACCAGGACTACATGGATCAATGGCCTGGAAGAAATTGGTTGAGAAAAATGCGAATCTGTTAATGATCACATTTGGTCAAGCAAGAAAAAGGGTGCTGAGGTGCTGGGGAAGACTGGATCTGGGTTTTGAAGTGATATAATGAAACTGTTTAAATTCCTGAGCATGATATAGTTCTCACCATCCACCCACAGGCTCCATCTCTCAGCACCTTTTCTCAGCTCCTCAGTCCTCACAGCTGCCCAGGGAGAAACCCAGACCCTCTACAAGGTTGTAAAGCAGCTATACCAGCTGGACCACACTTCCTTGGCAGCCCCTCCTATCCATTCCCTGTTGTTAACTAAGTTCCAGCCACTCTTTTATTCTGCCAGAGCAAGAAGCTCATTCATCAAATGCATGTTATTATTGCTGGGGATTTTTTCTCCTTCCCTCGTTTTCATATGGCAGCTTATCAGTGAGATTTTCCCTAATAATATACTATTACCACCCTGTACTATCAATTTTAATTACTTTAGAATGCTTATCAACTTTTGAAATAAGTGTGTATCATTATTATTTGGTATGTCCTGCATGAGAAATAAATTTCTGAAATATGGTTTGCTCACCACTCAATCTCAAGCCACTGGAAGAGCAACCACTCTAGAGGAGGAATTATTTCATAAGTAAATATGGATTGACAGAACAGGAATCATTCCAGCCTTGAAGCAAAAATGAAAAAGCACAAATACATGTTGAGCCCTACATTATGCCAAGAAAGGTTCCAGGCATTTTATAGACATTATTGTCCATTTAAATCTCACACAAGACCTAAGACATTGTTATCCTGGCTTTACAGATAGCGGTTGTGACTAGAAACAATTAAATGAGTAAATGACTTAACCCAAATCATGAAACTTCTAAGAACTTGGTTTCAAGTCTGATTTCGAATCCCTTGTTCCATCCAGTTCATGAAACTGAACATTCTTTCTTCTGATCAGTTCCTTCCCCAATTGGCTCATTTTCCAACATCATCTGTGAAGCAGACTATAATGACCTTCTTCCTTGGGTGCCCTCCTTTTCTGAATTTTCATGAGAAAATATATAAGCTTGAGAAACTGGTTATCACCTTTCTGTGTCAATTATAGTCCTTGACTAGGCAGTCAGGCCTCTTAGGGCAATAACCATGTCTATTCCTTCTTTGCTCGCCCTAATTCCCCTGGACCTGGTTCTGCTATGTCCCTCCTCTGCCATGTACCCTTCCCTCCCTTTCTTGTACCATCTATACCCCTGTCCCCAGGCCACCTGCATCCTTACATCCTCTACTATAACTTAGAACCAATTCTCTACACATTGAGATAATAACTTAGCATGAAAATAGGAAACATTATGTTAAATAGGCTTTTCTTACTTCCAGATACATTTTCATCATTTTTATGATAATGGCCAGGAGAATGAATGAGAAATAAAAATTATTAAGAGTGAGGCATAGTGTCTGCTGATCTGTTTGTCCACACCTGATGAACACAGCCTCATTCTTGTCTCTGTGGTAGTTGTCCTTTGAACAACCATTTTTATAGTAGTTAAGCCAAGATGTGCTTCAGAGCCAGATAGACCTAGGTTCACAGACTTACTTGGGCTCTTCCTAGTTCTGGGTGACCTAGTTAATTTACCTGTCTAATCCTAGTCTCTATCTCTAAAATGGGTAATTGGAATGACTATTTCAAAAGATTCTTATAAGAAATAAGACATGTAATACATGTAAATGTCTTAACAATGTGTCTGAACGGTAGAAATTATAGAACAGCTATATTGTTCAAAGTTAGCAGAAATGTCACCTCTAGCCTACTGGAGGATTTACGCCATGAGGCTGTGGAGAAATTCCCTTTTCTCTTAGAAGTTGGAGCAGAATTTCACTGAGGGCTCTCAATGATTATGTAATTTTTCTTGCTAGGAAAAAATACACCTCTCTACTTAGAAGGAAAGTACGCTATTTTTCAAAAGATTTGATACCGACATCAGTGAAAATAATAAAAACAAACCTTTTCATTTTAAGAGATGGCTTTTGTTGCCATTTGTTCTCTTGGGTGGTTTTTACACTGCAAAGTAGCTTTTCAGTTATTTCCTTGATTAGAATCTGTATGTATAAGTTGTCTGTTATTCACAGATTTAACAACCATGATAGTGATAATTTGTAAAAATGATAGAAACCCCTAGGGCTCACCAATAACTGGATCTCTTTTCCATCCTGTACATGCCTGAGTCTGAGAAGTTCATTCCTTGGCAGTAGGTGGGGCTTTGTGAATGAGAGTCAGTGAAATGTTGTTGCCTCCCAAGGAGGTTCATTTTCCTTCTGCCCCAGGGAGGCCAATACACTCAGCGAGCAGGTTCACAGCAGAGAAAGAGTTTAATTTGTCATAGTGCTAAGCAAGAAAATAGGAGCAATATCTAGACTCTACCATGCTAATAATTTGGAAGACAGTTTTTAATGATAGTTTTGTGGGCAAAGGATCAGCCAATTGAGTTGAGAATGGATGAGGCTTGATTGAGTTTTTAGGGAACCATCAGTTCCTTGCTATAGGCCATGGCCTGGGTAGGTTGGCCAATTCACTGCAATGCAGGACCTTGGAGATACCTCAAAAACTACCCTTAGGTTCTGAAAGGGTGGTATTACCTAGTGAGAAAGCTAAGAATCTTTGTTACTGCCAGCTTTGTACTTCAGAGTGGCAATTATAGAGAAATGAACAAGGGGACTAATTATTATCATTATTTTAGCTAGGCCTGTGCCTTATATTTAGCTGGTCCCTTACCACACTTCTCATTTTGCACCCCTTTATCTATTAGTGTGCAGGGTGGTTTCAATGTGAGCAAAAATAACATGTGTTTTGGCCGATGTAATGAAGAGCCCTGCGGGATGCTCTAGTGACATACATTCTTCCTCTGCCACAGCTGTGCCATACTGTGTCACCGTGGCAGAGCCAAAGGATCAAAATGGCATTTACCTATGCACTAGTGATCAGGTGACCCAAAGAGGCCCCAGATTTGCACTGAACTTAACATAAATTAGGAAGGGGATTCTTTTCTTATAGTGGTGTCCAGCTGTCTTTTCTGCTGACACAGTGGAAGAATAGAGCGGTCTTGGGACACACAGTAAATACATAAACTGTAAGTAAAGCTGACTAGCAAAAAAAAAAAAAAAAAGAACCAAGGTCCAGTCTTTGCATATTGTTTCTGATATCCCACACCCCAGGTAAGCAAAAACAGTCTTCACAAAATCAGAATGTGGCCTGGAGCACAGATTAGATGCCCCTATAGGGGACTGTTTATTATCATAATATAGTCTAACCAGCATGTGCAAGAAAGAGTTAATTCATCAGGCCTGAATTGCTTAAACTTTGCGCTTCCCAGAAGAACCTGTTGTTTTGACTAGCCCACTCAGTGGACACCTGAGAATTGAGTGCTTAGAATGTTCTAACTTATAAGAGTGTTTGTACACCTAGGGCCTTGAAGGAAGCTGTACAAATTATTTTGTGCCAACAGTGTGATTTATGGGGCACACCCTCTTTCTTTTAGGAGATGTGTAGTTGGGATAATGGCAATCAGTCTTGAAGGCACTGAGTGCTTATATGATCAGTATTCCTTGAAAACCCCAGACTCTTAGGGTCAAACCAGTTTCCCTGGTAGACACTGCATATGTATTAATACAGTTTATAGCAGGGATAATTAAGTGTATTTTGAGTGATTCCTCTGGGGGAAAATTCTTGAAAGCTTACTCCTGATTTCTTCTAAACCAGCGGTTCTCAACCTGTGGGTTGCGACCCACAGGAACTGTATTACAGGGCCATGGCATTCAGAAGGTTGAGAACCACTGCTCTAGACTTTGCTTGATACTCTGCTTGCTAAATTTTCTTTGTAAACTTTCATTATATTGTACCCTAACCATAAGGGACTCCAGAGTTCTGTCAGTCCTTTCAGTGAATCATTATATCTTGATTGATCTTAGGGACCACCAAGACAATTCTCTAATCAATGGAGGCAATTAATACTGAAATTTGGGCACTATCTTAGTGAACACAGAAAATTAAGACCGAAAGTGCTGGGCTATCATAACAAAACCCTGAAAATGTGTGGCACTGCTGTCATGGAGGCTAAAATATTGTGAATTGTATTGTATAGGTGGGCAAACTTCTGTTGTATTCAACAGGGTCGAATCCACTCACTTGGGGGTAATTTGAGAATTAGATCATGTAAATAATGAGCTTGTCTGTCTTCTAAAAGATGAGAGTATAAGAAAAAAGTTTAGAAAAATAAATTTTTATAGAGTTTTTTGAGTGGAAGTAAGCACATTCTATAAGGCATGTTGAGAATAGTGATAAACTCAGTGAAGAATCAGCTATGGAACAGATGAAGAAATTGCAAACTGTCCAAGTCTTTTCAGATTGGTGAAGCTAAGTGCTTATGAATTCCAAATTGTAACTGTTGAATATTATACAGACTTTGAAAGTCATAAGCCTATAAAAACTTAACCAAGTAACAATGATTAAATTAAGGATTCCCATCTTTGGTTAAAACTTCTCAGAAGACTTAAATACCTTGAAACAAAAATCAGCTGAAGTAGCCATGCTGATAAATTAATATCAGTGTTAAAATAGCTTGAGGTAGTTATCAGATTTATGGCAATTCAGCAGTAGATAAAGAGGAAGAAGGGAACAATAAAATAATAAAATAAAATAAACATACTGGACCCAATAATATATCAAGAATATCTGGGAAGCCTGTGTAGATATAGTTCCTAATAGATGGGTCTGAATCATTTGAAACATTAGAGTCCCATGGTATTTGCTGTTGTTGTTACTGTTTTTAAATAGTATTGTGTGGCTAAAGAAACTTTAAGAAGAGACTGGAAAAGCTTGTGATCTTTGAGATAAAAACCTGATCTTTTCATTGGTTGAAAATGTTGATTATCTACTCCAGGAAACACTTGTAACAATTCTTAAAACCATCCCTTTAACTCAGGACTATAAAGGATTGTGCAGGAAACTTTGCAGATTGATAGAGCAGATTTTGAATCCAAAAGCCATTATGGACTGGCTATGGAACATTGGGCAATTTAAATGGGAATAATTATAATGCCGTTTCAAAAGGCTATTGTGAGGATTAAGTGCATGTAATTGCTTAGCATAATTCCTGCCACATAGACAGCATCCAATAAATGTTAACATTTAGTGTCAAAATTATTTTGGGGTCTCCATGCTTCTACAAGCAGGTAGTGGGTTGAGAAACTGCTACTATCCCCAAGAACGGCATAGTCATCAAACACTTAGGATAAGAACATAGAGATAATGAAAGCTGGGAGAATACAGAGAAACAACTTTCAGAAGGTGGAACTAGGAGGCCTCTGAGGACAATAAAAAAGAGAACGTCCTCCAGGAGAGCAGAATAAGGGCTCCATCAAGAAATGTTCTCTACACTCAGAATAGCTCACATAATATCTACCTGGTGAGATTTCAGAATTCCTAAAAACCAGGAACCTCTATGTAGCTCTCATTCTTCTCTCATCAGAATGCCGACACTTATTGTAATTTTCCTAGCCTCATTTTACCATTATATAGTAAGTGTATGTATGAGGGGGGAAGATGATTGTCATTAGAGTTCTTAGGAACCATCTCCAGAGGGAACGGAGAGGCTATTGCACAAGACCTAAACTTAAGATTTGTTATGGAATATTTTGATGGTCCTTCTTGACAAGGAGGTATTATGTTTTACCCACTAGTGTAACTTTACTAGAAAATTAAACTTATTACAATAGAACTGGAAGAACAAATCACAGTAAACATTTCCGGAACCGTAATTCCCAAAGTCCTTACTGTTAGATAAGGCAATGTGGTTAGTTCTGGCTAACAAAACGCATCACTTTTCAAGTGGAGACAGCGAAAAGCCCCTGAGAGTTGTTCAATTTCATTATCCCATTACTGCAACTATTATGGAGCCCTCCTGTTGAGATGACCCAATCCCAGAGGCAGTAGGCTGGATGCAGGAGAGGTGCCACCAATAATTTCCTAAACCCAATATGAACTTTTTTTTTAATGAAGGAAAATTAATATTGTGTGTGAAGCCAAAGATATTTGTGGTTGTTAAAGCATTGTAGCTTACATTGTCTTGACTAAAATTATGAGTACTACCAAAGATCTGTGACTTAAAATAGTTTTTAATACTTCTAAGAAGTAAATGAATAAAGGCAAATGCTTCCAAACTAATTTTAGGAAGCAAGAACTACACTGAAACCAAAGCCAGACCATGACACTCTCAGGAAAAAAAATTATAGGCAAATATACCTAACGAAGGCATATTGACCTGTGATTTTCATTTGGACAATATTAGCAAATTGCTAGCAAACCAAATTAAGCCACACATTAAAGATTATTCACCATAATCAAGTGGGATTTATCCCAAAGATGCAAGAATAGCTCAACATACACAAATATATAAATGCAATATAGAATGAAGGGCAAAAACTGTATGATCGTATCAATAGATGCACAAAATGGAATATAACAAAATTCAATATAATTACATGATAAAAACTCTGAAAAAAACAGGTATAAAAATATCGTACCTCAACACCAAAGAGGCCATATAAAACAAATATGTAGTTGTAATAATACTCTATGACAAGAAGCTGAAAGCTTTTCCTCAATCGGAAATAAGACAAGGAGACTAACTCTCACCACTGCTCTTAAACACAGCACTGGAGGGCCTAGTGAGGGCAATTAGGCAAGAGAAAGAAATAAAAGGCATTCAATTTAGAAAGGAAGAAGTTAAATTGTCCATGTTTACAGATGACACAACATTAAAGAAAGAAAACTTTAAAGACTATACCAAATAAAAGAACTGTTAAAACTAATAAATGAATTCAGTAAAGTTTCAAAATACTGAATCACCATATGAAAATCAGTAGTGTTCCTATACACTAACAATAAATTATTTAAAAAATAAATAGGGCAGCGCCTATGGCTCATCAAGTAGGGCACTGGCTCCATATACCGAAGGTGGCGGGTTCAAACCCGGCTTCGGCCGAATTGCAAAACAGAAAAATAGCCGGGCGTCGTGTTGGGCACCTGTAGTCCCAGTTACTCGGGAGGCTGAGACAAGAAAATGGCCTAAGCCTAGGAGTTGGAGGTTGCTGTGAGCTGTGTGATGCCACAGCACTCTAGTGAGGGCGATAAACTGAGGCTATGTCTCTACAAAAAAAAATAAATAAAGAAAGAAAGAAAATAATCTCATTTAAGAAAGATGGAGACTTTGCCTCTTTCATGTTTACATGGATGGAGCTGGAACATATTCTTCTTAGCAAAGTATCTCAAGAATGGCAGAAAAAGTATCCAATGTACTCAGCCCTACTGTGCAGCTAATTTATAGCTTTCGTATGAAGGGTATAACACAACTATAACACAAGAATATGGGGAAAGGGGCAAGGGTAGGGAGGGGATGGGGGAGGTCGGGGTGGAGGGAGGGTAATTAGTGAGGCCACACCTATGGTGCATCTTAGAAGGATACAGGCAAACCTTACTAAATGCAGAATACAAATGTCTTCATATAATAACTGTGAAAATGACAGGAAGGCTATGGTAATCAGTTTGATGAAAATAGTTAAGATTGTATATAAAACTAGCACATTGTACCCCTTGATTGCACTATTGTACACAGCTATGATTTAATAATAAAGACAATAAAATAAAAAAAAAGAAAAAAGAAAGAAAATAGCGGTAAAAAGTTTAAATATAGGTAGCCTTCCATATCTGTGGGTTTCACATCTGTGAATTAAACCATCTCTGGATCAAAAATACTTGAAATAAAATTTATTCTGTACTGAACATGTATAGACATTTCCCCATGTAACATTCCCAAAACAATACAATTTACATTGTATTAGGTGCTATAAGTATCCTAGAGATGATATAAAGTCTGTGGAAGAATGTGCATGGGTTTGTTACATGCAAACATGTTCAGGTACTTGAACATCTACAGAGTTTAGTGTCTGAGCAAGATCCCATAAAAAATCCCCCATGTATAGAGCAATAACTGTACTTAGGAATGAATTTAACTAAGGAGGTGAAAGAAAAGAAGTACATTTAATAAAATAAATTGGGATGTAAATAAGTAGAAAATATCCCAAGTTCAAAGATTGGAAGAATGAATACTATTAAATACTATCTATATTACCTAAGTGATCTACAGATTCAGTATTATCCCTATCAAATTCCAATGACATTTTTTCATAGAAATAAAAACAAAATTCTAGTATGGAACCACAAAAGACCCCAAATAGGCAAATAAATTATGAGCAAAAAGAACACAGTTACAAACATTTCACTATTTGATTTTCAAATATACTACAAAGATATAAGATATAATATTCAAAACAGCATAATACTGTTATACAAAGATATAGAGACCAACTGAACACAACAGAGATCCAATAAGTAAATTTACAAATGTTATAATTAGTTGATTTTGCCCAAAGATTTCAAGAACACGCTATGATGAAAGGACAGTCTTTTGAATAGTGTTGACAAAATGGGATACCCTCATCCTGAAGAATAAAAGTAGACCCTTATTTCTTACTATATATAGAAATAAAATCAAAATTCATTAAAGGTTTTAATGTAAGACCTCCATCTATGAAACATAGAAGAAAATATTAGGGAAAATCTTCATGATCTGGGCAATGATCTTTTGGATGGGGCTTTTTGTTGCACAGGCAACAAAACCAAAAATAGACAAATGTGATTACATCAATCTAAAAAGTTTCTGCACGGCAGCAACAACAAAAATATCAACAGAGTGAAGAGGCAGTCTAAGGAATTGAAGAGAATATTTGTAAACCATCCATGTAATGAGAATTTAATATCTAAAATATTTAAGGGACTCAGTCAACTCGATATTAAGCTAACAAATAACTCAATTAAAAAATAGGCCAAGGACCAGAATGCATATTTTTTCAAAAGAAGACATAAACATTGCCAATACATAGATGCAAAAGTGCTCACTTTCACTAATTGTGAGAGAAATGTAAATTAAAACCATAATGGGACATCAAGTCCGTCAGAATGGCAGTTATCAAAAAGGGGAGGGGCAAGTGTTGTCTAGATTGTGAAGAATAGCGGATCCTTGCCCAGTTCTGGTGAGAATGTAAAATGCTACAGTCATCATGGAAAACAGTATGGAAGGTTCTACAAAATAATCAAAAATAGAATTACCATATTATACAGCAATCCCACTACTGTGCATATCTCCAAAGGAAATGAAGTCACTGTGTTGAACAGATATCTTTACTCCTATGTTCACTGCTGAATTAATCCCAATAGTGAAGATACCGAATCAATCTAAGTGTCTATTGATGGATGAATGAATAAAGAATATGTGGGGTATATATACTTAACAGAATACTATTGAGACTCATAAAAGAAGGAGATGCTATCATTTGCAACAATATGGATGGAACTGGAGCACATTATGTTAAATGAAATAAGCCAACCTCAAAAAGACAAGGATCACGTGATTTTGCTTAAATTTAAAATCTAAGAAAGCTGAATTCATAGAAGCAGAGTAGAATGGTGGTTGCCATTGGTGGAGGTGGAGAGATAGAGGTTTAGGGAGATGTTGGTCAAAAGATGATATGTTCAAAGATGTTGGTCAAAATTTCAGTAAAGTATAAGGAATAAGTGATTTATAATATTTACTGTACATGGTGAATAGTACAAACCATGGTGAATAGTACAGACCATCTAGTCTAAACCATGTATTTTATTCCTGAAAATAGTTAAGGAAGTAGATTTTGTGTCCTCATCACAAAAATATGGGTATATATTAGGTAATGCGTAAGTTAATTAGGTCAACTTAGCCATTCCCCAATGTATACATGTTTCAAAATATCATGTTGTATGTTTATTTCTCAATCAAACATAAATAATTAAAATGTTTTCTAAAGATGAATTTGAATCTTTTTCTCAGTGAAGCAATAAGCTGATTATCATTAATTTGTGCTCCTAAATGCTCCCAATAACATATTAAACATGCAAAAGGAGAGTAGGAGAGACTTTCTCAGAAATAAAGATTTTTGTTGTTGTTGTTGTTGCAGGTTGGCCGGGGCTGTGTTTGAACCCGCCACCGTCCGTATATGGGGCTGGGGCCCTATCAACTGAGCCACAGGTGCTGCCTTGAAATAAAGATTTTTTTTTTGAAGTCATGGCAATGAATGTGTATTTTTTTTCTAAAAGTGATAGAAAGACATTGAACAATATTGATCATGTGAGTGACATATGACGAAATTTTATAAATATTCATGGCTATTTGCTGGTCAAAATGGAAGTAAGAGACTGGTGTCTGCAGTTATTGTGGTTCCTCAAGAAAAAGGCAATGTTGTTTAGACTATAGTGGCAGTAGCGGATATGAAAAGATCAGGACGGATTCCACATATATTTTGTAGTTACAGGCAGTAAGATTTGTAATCCATGTAAGAAAATGCATGGGAAACTTATTTCTCTTGAAGGAAATATAATTTTTGAGAAAGTCAAGAGTCTATACAAACTTTTCTGTATTTGCAAAGCTAGAAATTTGCAAAGGTCTTGGGATTTATCCCTTGTAAATGTCAAGGGTCTTATGATATCTGCTTATTGTAGAAGACTTGAAAAATACATATGTACCCAAAAGTCACTTTTAGAGTATCAATTGCATACATGCCAAAATTATCTTTTTAAGCACTTTCAATTTTATCTCCTACAATGCACTCTTTCTCAGCATAGGCAAGAACATAGACCTCCAAGTATCTTCGCTCCCCACTTTGTTCTGAGAACACCCAAAGGGTGCTTTCTACAACCCTCCAAATATTTCTGCAGTTCTTTATCCTCTCCTATTTTTCCCTCACATTTTTGAATTATTGCCACCCCCTGTATATCCATAAACCAAAGCTGCTTTAGAAAGACTTAGGTTGGTGCTTCAGTAAATTTGATCAGGCAAACACTAATATCTATGATGGGATATTTTAAAATCATAATTTAAAATTTTCACAAGAGAAATTTTTTCACCTTTCGCCACTCATACCCCATCCCAAGTCACACATGAAAATAATTCAGGCATAATTAGGCCCTCAGCTCTCTTGTTCCTGTCATTTTAATTAAGTTTCCTAGGTTATAATTTTTCTTGTATTTATGCTTTTACTACATAAATCAAGGCCACTATAATTCATTTTCAAACAGATGTCTCTCCATCCAATATAGTTGATAACCAATCAGCACTCCACAACACAGCCGGAATAAACAACCAAAAGTGATCTGGCCACCCCAAACCCTCAACTAGTTCCATTAAAATCTTGAACTCTTTCAATGCCGCCTTATTGCTCTGGGGTCAGATCCCCAGCTTTGTTTTTGTTTTCTTCTTCTAGGTACTTTTAGGACTTGGCATTATCCATTTCTACAGCTTCATCTTTTCACTCATCTCTCCTAAAACATGCACCTAATAGTCTAATCCTTCTAAAAGCCATTCAATTCCTGTGCCAAAGGTCTCTCATTTCAGAGCTTTCCCATCTCCAGATGTTTTTCCAAAGGGACATTTCTTATGCATCTTTAGGATCCCAGTGTTAATATCTTGTCCTCTATAAATACTTTATGACTTCTTTCCAAACCTTCTTTTAAAGTATATCATTTCTGAATACTTGGGATTTCCCTGTTATACCATTCATCGTATTTTTGCTATTGTTTGTTCTGTCATTTACAGTCCCCATTGACTCCATGAAGACAGGGTATCTCCCTTGCTTAGCACTTAGTGGGCACAGGGCAAATACATATTGATTTCTTGTTGAGTTGCTAATTTTTAGTGCCCACATTCCTCCTTTGCCATCTGAATCCAAGCCGCCAAGTAATAAACTATGTGCATTTTATGCAGGAAGGCAAAATTATCTACCTTAGAAACTAGTGGAGTATGAGTCCCTCACCCAATTTCTCTACCACACTGGAAAGTATAATGGAAAAAAAAAAAAAAACAAGCAGAAGAAGAAAACACCCGATATCTAATTGGTGTGCTCCCACCAGTATCCTGTACTTAACTGAGATAGACAAGTTGAAACTAGAGGCAGCTCTATAGATCGATAGATGATACAGAGTGTCATAGTGTTTATTAATTGTTATGTATTTTGTTTTTCTTAATAATATCCAGGGAACCTTTTTCAATTTAATTGTTTCAGAGCTCTCAGGAGCTCGAGGCTGCAGTGCATGATGAACAGGTAACTGCCTTCCAGCTTGGGTTACAGAGCGAGACTCTATCTCAGAAAAAAAAAAAAAAAAAAGAATGGTCACATGATATTCAAATATATAATGCATGTCATTCATTTAGCTTTCACATTCAGTACCATACAATGTCCTTTAGTTTTTATTTTTTTATTGTTCATCCCCAAATTTTATGTTTTATGAGACTTTTTAAGTTCAATATATGAATATCCATTGTATACTTTTAACAATTAGAGAATTAAAGTTAACATGACAACACACAATATGAAATACATACTAATAATTCTTCAGAAATTCTATACCTTCTGAAATCTTTTCTTTTTGTTTGTTTGTTATTTTTCCCAGTAACATTATTTGGTTAGTAAATTTTGTTTCTTCCAGTTTTATTTCTATATGGAAAATTTTGGTTTATAAATATAGAAAGACGTGTATATGTTGCAAAATTGTTAATGATTTTTTTTTACTCATTTAAGTATTCCTTCTGTTATAACTTGGATTCTTTTCTTTCTAGGGATATCAGTACACCACATAGTAAATTCAATTTGCTCTGGGTATTCAGAAGGATTGTAGCAAACAGCCGGTCCACTGGGAGTCACACATATCTGATATTGGGTGTTATTATATATGCAAGCATCTTCAGGCTTTACTGTACATTCATGTAAAAGTAAACCAATAATACCATTTTGACAGTTTGTTTAATTTTGGTTACCTTTTGGATACAACTTTCATCATGTCTTACACCTAAGATTAAAGAAGGAAGGTGAAAAAGTCCAAAGCAAAGAATCAGTAAGCAGTCCCACACTACTGCTGCTTGTCCACAGCTTTTGCTGTGCGTAGAGCAGTCAGCTCCTGGTATGTGACTGAGGCAGGATTTTAGTCTGTTTCTTCAGGGTGAGATGGTGGGGATGCTCTGGGTGTCACTGGACCGTCCACTCCCCATTGCTGGCTGGTTTCATAGGTGAGTGATATATCCAGGAATGAATGCCATTCACCTTCACTGCTATTGGTGGGGATAGGATCACCAAGTAGGCACCTTTTCACTATGGATTCAGCAAGCACAGGCTCTAATCTTTAATCCACACCTGTTTACCTGGAGAATGGTGCATAGACTGGGGGTGATAAACTAATAGGATATCTATTATTCACCCACTCTGAAATCCTTTTTTTTTTTTTTTTGGTTATTTTTCACAGTGACATTAGTTGGTCTGTAAGTTAGTAAGTCTTGTTTCTTACAGTTCTCTCAGGGTCCCTGGTAAATTTCTTAAAATGGGAGTAGTCCTGTAATACAGTATTTTATAGGGTGAGTAACCTATTCTTTTTGTTTGTTTTGTTTCTTTTGTTTTTTGAACCAGGTTATATTGATTGCATTTGTTAGGTAAAGTCCTTCTTATAATTGTGTCCCATCCCCAAAAGGTACGTCACACACCTTGAACCCCCAGCCCTCTCCCTTCTTCCTCTCTCTACTCTGCTGTTCCCCATCCCCCACCATGCACTAGGTCTTTAATTGTCTTCATATTAGAATTGAGTAGATAGGATTCTTGCTCTTCCATTCTTGAGATGCTTTACTAAGAATATTGTGTTCTACTTCCATCCAGGTTAATACAAAAGTCTCCATCTATTTTAATGGCTGAATAGTATTCCATGGTATACATATACCACAGCTTGTTAATCTATTCTTGGGTTGATGGGCATTTCGGCTGTTTCCACATTTTGATGATTTTAAATTGAGCTGCGATAAACAGTCTAGTGTAGGTGTCCTTATGGTAAAAGGATTATTTTTTTCTAGGTAGATGCCCAGTAAAGTGATTGCAGGATCAAATGGGAGATCTAGTTTGAGTTCTTTGAGGGTTCTCCATACTTACCTCCAAAAAGGTTACATTACTTTGCAGTCTGATGAGCAGTGTAAAAGTGTTTCCTTTTCTCCACATCCACACCAGCATCTGCAGTTTTGAGATTTTGTGATGTAGGCCCTCTTGCTGTGGTTAGATGATAACTCAGCATTTCTCTAATAATTAGGGATTATGAGCCTAATTATTATAATTAATTATAGCCTAATTAATTTTTATTACAAATAATCCCCTAGCAATAATTCTCATCAGTCTTTGTATCAATATGGATGCTATAAATCTTTTACACTTCTATAAACCTTTTCACTGATGCCTGGTCTTCCAATGGAAACTTAGGAAACTTTTGGTGTGTTCCTGACTAAGAATCATTTATTTACATTAATCCTCTTCTTTACCAAGTCTTAACGATGTTCACCAGTTTGGTAGGGTAGTACACAAGCTTTTGAGTCTGAAGGCATCAACTCAGTGGTTTTGAGTGAACTTGAGAAATTACTTGGTTGCTTTGAGTGTCGGTTTCCTCATTCTTGTAATAATAGCCATTCTACCACATGTCCTACCATTTTACAAGTTTTATTTTATATTATTTTCCAATTTGCTTGTGTATTCATGACCATTGAGGGATAAGATATAAGCAAGTGCATTTTAACTAATAATGTTGCGTGTATGTGTAGCAATAGTTAAGTTTTATTGTACTTGAAATTATTTTATGCCCTTTGTATATCATTTGGATTAATCTCAGATGTTCGATTTATACACTGTGCATTTGGATTGTGTGTCCAGGAGCTCAGTCTTGGCACATAAGGTTCTTCTCTATTTCATGACAAGTTACAGCCATAGTCTCATTTTAATTTTTTCTCCTGTCCCAGATGTACTTACTCTCTCGAGTTTTGCAAAATATCAAAATCCTTTTAGCATATAGTGCCTTTCCATACATTTATTCCTCTACTTGAATGTCATCTATCAATTCTCTCTGCTGTATTGTCAAATTGACACACACCAAAGATTGAGAAGTATTAGCAGCTTATCTTCCAGACAAATTTTAAAAGACTCTGTGTGTGTATATGTGTTTGTGTGCATGGTATCTGTCATATGATAACATTATATAAATAATTTTTTCATAGTATATTTGTGTATGAATGAATGAGCATGTGTGTGTGTGTAAGAGAAAGTCTGCAGGGGAATACATGGAAATGTATGTTTAGGATGAAAATAAAATGTATTTTTTCCTCAGAGTTTCTATATGGAAAAGCTTTTAATGTGTGAACTTCTACTTACTGGCAAAGTAAGAACAGGATTGTGGTTATGCTTGGGCTTTTTCTCTGAAGCCAAATGGATGATGGGTTTCCAGAAGCCAGTACACCTATACTGCTCAGTTCTGGATGATGCTGTCAGCTTCCTATCCGTAGGTGACCTCACATACCACGGTGCAGATGCTTCACTGTAGTAGTGATAACTCTACGTTGGAGAGAGAGAATAGACATCATTATTGTAAGGAAAATTAACAACCGGTGTCTGGGGTAGAAAGCATTGAAAAGGATGGGCCAATTTTAAGGGACCTTTTATTTGGGAATACATTTTCACCTAGAAATGAACACAATTACTGAAAATTAGAAATGAAGCTGGGTTTTATACGATGAAATGAGATAATTTTCCAGCCAAAAACAAGTGGGCTCACGTTGAAAGGAAAGCCATTAAAATATACCTAAGCAGTAAGTTAATGGGGGAGAAATTCAATTTGAAAATGAGAGAACATTTTTAGATAGAAAGGGCAGGCAGTGGAACAGTGTGCTTAATGAGGTACAGTAGATATATTCAAGTTGAATCTAGATAATTTTAGATAATTATAGAAAAAGCTTAGGATAGGATATTTTCCCCTTCCCTTTTCTGATGCAAAGTATTTCTTACTGGACAAGAAAAAAAAATTCCTATTGTCTTTTGTTTTGTGTAGCATCTATTTTAAAAACTAAAAGTTCAAAGTGCTTTTCTCTAGGGCTCTAGAAGTCAGTCCATGAAAGAGCTGCGTTGTTGGCAAATATAGTAGGTCCCTTTTCCCACTGCTTTGTTTTCCCCTAGGGTCAACCGTAGTCCGAAATATTAAATGGAAAATTCAAAAATATAAACAATTCTTAGGTTTCTACTTGTACATTGTCTTGAGCAGTGTGATGAAATCTCACACACTCATTGCATCCCTGGGGGAATCATTCCTTTGTCCTTTAGCCATCTCAGTTATCAGATCCACTGTGGGTATCAGAGTGCTTGTGATCAAGTAACACTTATATTACTGTATAGTACCTCCAAACGCAAGAACATTGTGGCCAATTAATAAATTAAACTTTATCCTAGATATGTGATGCAAAAGAAAAAAACATAGTGTGTACAGATATCAGTACTATCTGAGGGTTCAGAGATCCATGGAGAAAATAAGGATATGTGTTTTCCTGGGTCAAGCGGGAGTACTGTAATGCTCTGACAGAAGACATTCAGGATTTTCATTGCTCCTTTGCTCTCTGTCCAAAGAATAAGCCCACCTTGGCTATTGCCCCATCTCTCTCTTTTCACCCAAGGTTTGAACTCTGTGCTAGGAGATCATAAGCTAGTAAAATGGCTACTCTTGGGAAGTCAAAGGCTGTCTCCAGGTTGGTGATGGGAGTTTCTAAGGATAAAAATTTCTCATAGTTACGTTATTTTTTTAGTGGTCTTTGCTCTCATAACATCCTACTTATCATTTTCCTCAAATCTTTACTATCTTTTGAATTTTGATGCAGATTTCTTTTATATCTTTAAAATTTGATTGATTCACGGTGTTTGACACACCTCTTGGGGGGAAGAACATGTTTATAAGAGGGACTTTGCTTGACAAATGAAGTTAGCGTGACCTGGATCTTTCATAATAAATAAATAAATAAAATGTTCAATTGTTTATGAATTACTAGTTCTTAATATTTAAGCAATGATCTCACAAAGGTATTGTTATTAACATAATTATTGGCAAGAATTAATCTAATTCACTTTTTAAAATTTCAAATTAATTATTATAACCTAAAAATTTGATACAAATATTTGGCACATGTTCATTAGGTCTCTAATCTCTTATAAAAATGTTTTCCCCTCACTGCCAGAACTATCCTAACATAGCCACACAGTGTAAAAGACAGAAAGGAACCTTGTACAGGAGGAAGGGGACCTTGACTACCAAGTTTGCTGAGGCTTCAGACCTGTTAGAACACACCTGCCAGACTACATGGGCATCTATACAGTCTGAGTCTCAGATTTATTTTCCTTCTCAAAACTACTTATATCACTGATGGAGGAGGGTTGTATAAAATATAAAATAGGTTACCAGGGTCCTACTAATAAGAACTTTACTCATTTGTATGCTAAAGTGTTCTATAAAGTATAATGAAATGGTCAGGGGTATAGATTTAGGAGAGATAAACTTGGATCTACATTTCTACTTAGCCATTTATTTACTGAGTGGTCATGGACTAGTTGCCTTATCTCTCAGTAAAACTTAGTTTTCTCATCTTTAAAACATGTATGGTAACCTTATCCCATTTTCAGAATGTTAGAAGGAACTAAATGAAAATTATATGTATTGCTTTAAAGTACATACCATAAACTAGTTTATTTTTAACTAAGAACAGATAAATGTTAACTATAACTACAAGAATACTGCTAAACATGTTTACAAATTTGAGAAGCAGAACATTTCCCCACCCTATTCCTGGCCCATTCTATTATTTTCATATGTACAACAGAGGAATCATTAGCATAATACTCCTGCCCATGCACCTGCCCAACTTAAACTCACCCACCATGAGGGGAAGGAGAGCTTAACCTGTGGGCAGGTTTGGAACAAGGTTCTTGAGCATATAAGCACCACCCAATTTCTCTACTCAATGTCAAGGTTTACAGGGATAAATCCACTCCCTTCCATGATGATGCTTGTAGTTTTAGAAGCTTATCTTCATATACTTGCATTTGATTCATTGAGCAGTCATTTTTGAGAATAAGAGTTCTGATGTTAAAGTTTCTTATGGAGACATTTTAAAGAAGCCAGGGCACATGGTACTATATTACATGGCTTTTTAAATATTTATTAATAGCCAGTTTAGAAAAACTTCTGTATACTTAGTAACTTACATTTCTCAGCCAGGTTTGTAGGCAATTGAGAGGTACATTTTAGATAGTTGTAAGGGTTTACTTATTATCTTTCATCAGGAATGAGGCAAGATCAATGAATCAATGAGGAGGTTACATCTTATTTGTATTTTGATTTTTGTAGTTACCCTTAAGATTATATACCCTTGCAATTATATTCCTCCTCAGTTGATAATTATGCTTGTGAATATTTATAAATCCAAATAGCAGCTCTAGCCACAGTGATTTGATAGACTTTATTAATTAAATAAAATGAAATTAGAAACCCCCACCAGGTTTGTATGTATAACTTTCACTTGGATATAGGTAGAGGGTAGCTAGTCACAAATACTTAACCCACCTCTTCAATTATTATTATTCAAGAAAGCTTACTCCTGGGGCTATTTAATCTTGGAAATGAGCTGGGCTTAAGGACGTCAGAAAGTAGTAGAGAAATAGAAGAAATATTTAGGTGAATCTGATATAGTAATTTAAGAAAATTATATTTTTGAAAATGATTAAGGATAATTTAGAATACCTTAAAAGAGAATACACAAACACTTGTGTTATATATTATATATGTCAAAGGTCATGATTCATATCAAAGGGCTAAATAATGTAGTTAGGAAACAATACGCCAAGATTTAACTACTTTTTAAGGTTTTGGCTGGACATGACTGAAATATTTTGATTGATAACAAGACCAGAAAAATGTGATCAGGGCTTTATAAAAACCTAACAGAAGAATATAGTAAAGATGACAGAAATCAGACTGAAATAATTCTCCTGCTTAGAGCTAAGAATCAGGAAATTATTTTAAAGTGTCATCTCAATGCAACAGAGTACATACTAAGAGCTAATGGAAAGCTGCTTCCTTGAATATTGTGATAATTATAATAGCGGGTTATATACTATTTGGACAATTGCCATAGGAGAAGACTCGGAGGACCAGTATAAAATGCTCAAATTATTGCCAAGTGAGTTTCAAGGTAACTTGATTATTATAAGTAGAGACACAGGTATTAACTCTTCTCTTCAGAGTTATTCTCTGGAAATTTTATGAAAGAAGAAGTCTAAGGCAAGATAAGGGATGGGTGATATGAACTAGGAGGAAGACAGGCCCATCCCAGTAAGTAGAATCAAGATCAAGGCTAGATTTGGGGTTGGGAGAAGAATAACTCTTAGGTGGGATTACCCTACATAGGAAAAAAAAGCAGAAATATTTTCACAGAATCAGAAACAAAAGACAATACATTTCCTACTGTGGATGATTCAGGTAGAGTCTGAAAAATGTAAATGTTCATCCAACAGAGGGAATTAGTCATCAATGTTTTCCCAACAATATAAGCAATGACCACATTTAGACTTGAAGAGAGATCCCCCAAAATAGCGTGAGGGCAACACCAAAGTTGGAAGAACAGATAGAATTAGGTTGATAGATGTTTAAGAATATTAGGTAACGGAAGACACCCAAATATGACTGAGTGAGGTCAAGCACTATTTGGGGAGCAGATAACTAGAGTTGTCCAAATTATTAATCAATGTGTTTGTCAGTAGGACTTCTTGTTGTCAGTATAAAGACAGAAGCTTCAGTAGAAAAGATTTAGACAGAGGTTGGAGAAGGAAAACTTAATAGAAAAATTAGGTACTTGTATGCTCTGGAGAAGAGTAGGACCAAGAAGAGAGTGGCCTATCATTCTCCAAACTGGGACTTTGTGAGGGCCAGAGTATGGGCAACTAATTACCTTTGGATTCTGTGTCCTCAATTAGTGCCAGAGTATGGGCAACTAATTACCTTTGGATTCTGTGTCCTCCTCTTCTGGAGCATGAGAACATGGTGACATGTTCTTTGTTTTCTTTCTCTTATCATTCTCCTCTTCCTCTCCCTAGTCTGCTTCCTTCTCTACTCTTTTTCTTCTGCCATCCTTAGTCTCTCATACCACCTTTTTGTTTTTCCTCCTTTTAAAGGAACCCAAAAATGTATGACTTCATTTATTCTGGAAAAATATATATAATGTAAGTAATGATTATCAGGGATGTGATTTACTATTTTCTTTTTAAGATTGACTTGAAAATTACATATTTTCATTTAAGTTTCCTAGGCTTTGAACATAATTGTATTTTGGAAAATCTGATAATGGAAAGCAATTCAAATTTAAATTGAGTGCCAATATCTTTATTGGAATTTACATCAATCTTCATGTTGTCATTTGATCCCATCGCAAAAACGTCAATACACTGAAGCAAGATGGCTTAAAATAATTTGGGATAGGAAATAGCAAGAACAATCAATTCTAGCCTTGGATACAGTATAAATCTCTAGTATATTAATGTACTGTTACAATCTATTTTAGACTTTTGAGACCAAAATATATATTATACATATATATCTCCTTTATGTAATCAAAGAGGAGAGATTTATTATTGGGGATGATTAACTTCCAAGGTGTTTTTTTCACAATCCCTAAATTTATAATTAATGAGCCTAAAGAAATAAATCATTTTTTCAGTATCGGTAGATATGTGAGCCATTAAAATATGAACAATTAATCATTTAATTTATCATGTTTCTCACAGTATGTTCTGTAGATCACTGATAAGAGATTCTTTAACTACATTTTTAACAAATATTTATTGAATGATGCACAGAATAGATGCGGTATTTATGGAGGATCATGTGTCAATGTCATAACTTCTTCATCCATGTCCAATTGTTCTCCATGCTCAACAATAATCAATTCATTTTCAAAAAATAAAATACACCAAGAAGTCATGAGAACTTTACTTTGCTCAGCAAATTTGATGGTTGCGTGTTTTATCTTTTGTATTTGCATTTTGTTATTAACAAATGATTCATCTCTACACATGCAATTCACAGATTAATAAGTGAAAAGCATTTCATTAATAATTAATGACATTTTCTTTATTTGCTGAAGCCTGAAACTCAATGAGCTGAAAACTTTTCTTAATCTTTTAAAATAATATCTAGTAAAATTCTCTGTGAGTTCCATTGCATTGTATTCCCACGATATTCTAAAGCTATATATGATATAGTCAAAATATTTTGAAAAGGTTAGTCAAACTTATCCAAATTTTATTAAGTCTCCACTTTGATAAAGTAGTATAGGCTATAAGATGCGAAAAGGTGGGGAATTCTTTTCTCTCCTCGAGTATTTCTTCAAGGCTATATCCTAATTCACTATGTGCATTTCATTAATTTATATACCCAATAAATAATTTTGAGATCCTATCATGTACCAGAACTGTTATTCTAGGATGTAAAGATTCAATGATGTTGAAGACATTGTCCTTAATCTCTTCTCTCTTAATATCCAAAGAACATATAGGAAATTAGGAATGGATAGTTAATTTTGTTTGAAATAACATGAGTATAATTTTTGTTTAAAATGAAACATATCTAAAATTAAATTTCTTTATATGGTTGTATTTTTATGTTCTGAATGAACATCTAAGGGATGAATCAAAACCCATTTTTATCAACAGTGAAACACTGGCAATAATTATTTAACTTCCCATGGGGATTACCACAGAGGAGGTGGTTTTGAAAGCTCCCTAAAGATAATGACCATATTTACCTGTAGTCATTTTTATTCTGTGTTCTGAGAATACTTGATGTATTTACACAGAGTAAATAATTTCAGAATATATGCAGAACAAATAATTTCAATATATAAAGTATAAAAGATATTGTTTTGTGATTCAAAAAATCACCTTATAGCATATTTTAAAATCTATGTGAATTAGTATTTTAATGCTTCCCAGCATTCTTATTACAGTCTCCCTGCTGTTCACTTCTGCTCTTCTGAAAGACTATTGGACATCATTTTTCTCTCCTAAAACCCCCATAACCTCCACCCCTTTCTCTTTGTATGGTCTATTACTTTATATCCTATGTTATAGAAGAAAATAAAAGTGATTAGAAGACATCTATGAGCTTCCGTCACTTCCCCGGACTGCCTAGCCATAGTGGAGCCCCCAGCAACCTTCCTTCTCTGCCATTATCATAAATGAATTCCTTCTCTGATCAGAGGTTTATCAGCTTGCACATGAGATTTCATTCCCTTTTGCCCCAAATAGGATACTGTGCCAATAATGACCTCTGCTGTCTTTTGTGTCATTAATGTTTCTCTCTATCCCATCTCTGTCATGAGCACACACATCATCTCTCTGTGCTATTTCCTTCTCTCGCTAGTTATCTTTTATGCTCTTTCCCTTAGAGAGGGGAAAAAACCCCAAATAACAAACAAGCAGAAAACCTCCTTCAAAAATCTCTTCAGGAGTCTTGTCTATATTCACCACTATTGATTTCTTCTCCTCTCTGCCTGTGCTGAACCTGGTAGAATTTCATCTCTGTTAGTCTCTTGAAAAAATGTTATTTTCAAGGGTCACTAATGACCTTATTAAATCCCGTAATCAGGTATTAGACTCCTACAAAACACTTTTCCCTCTTCTAGTTGGTTTCCTGGTCACCATAATCTTCTACTTTTTCTCCTGCCTCACTATTACCTGTCTAACTACTGTTAGACACCTTGTATGGTCGGTCCTTGCCTCCAGAAATATTTTAATGCCCTTGATCAGTCTCTTGATCCACTCTCTTCATTCTCTCTATTCATTGCCAGATACATAATTTCATCCTTTCTCTCCACTAAGACTCTCAGGTATATTTGCTCAGCCTGGACTTTTTCTCTGGTCTCTTGTACATGCAACTGCCTACTTGCCATCATGGATTTGTCACTGGCATTTCAGATTAAAACAGCAAAAAGATGAACTACTGAACCATCCTCCCCGGCATGAAAAATGTGGTTTTTCTGCAGCTTTTCCCAAACCAATTGTTGACAACCTCATCCATCCATTTGTTCAAACTTAACCTTAGAATTATTCACAAATTCTTCTTTCTTTTGGGTCAGAGGGAGAGTAAAGAAGGTGTGGAGAGAGAAATGTGGATGACTACTAATGGTTATAAAGTTTCTTTACTGATGATGAAATTGATTGTAAAGATGGTTGCATATCTTTGTGAACAGAGTAAAAATCACTGGATTGCACATTTTAAATGGATGAATTATAGGATATGTGTATTATATCTCAATAAACCTGTTAAACATTTGGTATCAAAATAGAAAGTCAATTCAATCTTTTCTCTAGTGATATAAATTAATTTTCTTTAATAGTTTATATTTTAGGAAGGAATATTTCAGCATCATAATACAGTATTGAAAATGTCATTTACACTTTTGAGATTCAGTCAAAAACTATATTTTGGGAAAACTGTCAATTTTCTTTATATATGAGCAGTGAAATTTTAGAATATTATTGAATATATTGATATTATATATAATACATATATATTAGCATAAAATTTCTTTTGATCAGGCTGGTTTGGAAACTATATTCTCTTCTTATAATTTGAAATGTCTCATGATGTGAAGAATTTACATAAACCAGTTTTGAACACTGTACAATTCAAATATTCCTTTTCTTTCATTATCCCCTTATTTCTTCTCTGTAATCTTTAATTTGTTTTTTAAATTGACAGAAGAAATTGTATGTATCTATTATGTACATGAATCATGCTTTGAAATATACTATTATCCCTTAGTATCCTTGAGCGATTTGTTCTAGAATCCCCCCAATACAAAAATCTATGCATGTTCAAGACCTTTATATAAAATGGCATAGTATTTGCATATAGCCCATGCAAGCCTTCCTGTGTAATTTAAATAACTTCTAGATTACTTATAACTAACACAATGTAAAGGATCTATAAATAGTTATTATGCTGTATTGCTCAGGAAATAATTACAAGGAAACAAAGTCTGCACATGTTTAGTGCAGACACAATCATTCTTTCCCCCTCCCCAGGATATTTTTGATCCTGATTCGTTGAATCCACAGATGTGGATCTCTTAGAGGGTTGATGTTGTATAAACATTATTGAATGGTTAAATCTAGATAATTTATAAATAAATTACCTCACTCCCTTATTTTTGTTGTGAAAACATGTGACATCAACTCTTTTTGCATTTTTCAAGAAAACATGTCATTGACTATAGTCACAGCGCTGTAAAATAGATCTTTTAAATTATTCCTTTTATTTAACTGTAATTGTATATGCTTTGACCAACATCTATCTCACCACACCCTGTAAATACTTCGGCCTCCAGTAACTACAATAGTATTCTCTATTTCTGTGTGGTCAACTTTTTCAGACTCAATATGTAAGTGAAACCATGTCTGTCTGTGCCTGGCTTATTTCACTTAACATAATGTTCAGGTTCATCCAAGTGGGAAAAAATGACAGAATTTGTTCTTTGGGGTGGATGAATAGTATTTCATAGTGTGTATATGCCACATTTTCTCAATCCATTCAAATGTTGACAGACATCTAAATTGATTCTGTATTTTGGATACAGTGATTCGAGGTGCAATAAACATGGATTATCTCTTGATATACTGATTTCATTTCCTTTGAATATATGAAGTCTGACAATTAAGTTCATAAATTCATCCTAGAAAATGTGCTAATTGCCTCCTTGCTGCTTATCACTATGGTTGCCTTGCAGGTACCTGCCTTGGGAAGCTGTGCACTGACATCATAGTGCTTTGGCCCTTCAAAGCAATTTTGCAACTCTTCTTCTGGAATGGCTTTCAAAGCTGTTGTCATATGAAGGTCTGACGATCAAGTTCATGAACTGATCCTAGAGAAAATGTTACGTATCTCATTGTTGAATATCCCTACAGTCACCAGATAGCCTAAGGGAGTACTTCAAAGGTGACTTTAGTGATGTGCGGGAGTGAGTTATGTAGCACTTTTTCTAGAAGAAGTTTGTGAATTTAATTGTCAGACTTTGTATACCTGGTTTGAGATTGCTGGATCATGTGGTAGTTCTATTTTTCTTATTTTGAGAAGCTTCCATACGGCTCTTCATGAAAGCTGTGCTAATTTACACTCCCAACAACAATATCAGAGTGTGTGCTTTTCTTTATATACTTGCCAGCACTTGTCTTTTATCTTTTTGATAATTGTCATTCTACCTGAAGTGAGGTGCTGTTTCATTGTTTTAAATTGTATCTCTCTGATGATCAGTGGTATTGAGCATTTTTTCATATCCCTGTTGGCCATTTGTATGTCTTTTAATAGAAAATGTATTTTTTATACTTTTGTTTATTTTTTAAACTGGGTTATTTTCTTGCTATTGAATTCTTCATATTTTTGGAAATAAGTCCCTCATCAGACATATAATTTGCAAGTATTATCACTCATTCTGTAGGTTGTCTCTAGATTCTGTTGAATGTTTATTTCACTGTTCAGAAACTATCTTTAGTTTAAATTAATCCCATTTATATATTTTTATTTTTGCTGCCTGTACCTTTGAGGCCATAACCAAAAGATCATGGTCTAAACCAACGTCATGGACGTTTCATCCATGTCGTCTTCTAATAGTTTCATAGTTTCAGCTCTTAAATTTAAGTCTTTCATTCATTTTGAGTTTATTTTTATATATTGTAGAAGATAGGGCACAATATCATTCTTCTGAATGTAGATATCCAGTTTTTCCATCCATTTATTGAGGAGACTATCTTCCTCATTGAGTACTTTTACTACTGATAATGAAAATCCGTTGGCTATAAATGCATGAATTTATTTCTGGGCAATCTATTCTGTTCTGTTAGCCTATGTATCATGTTTTTATGCCAGTACCATGCTGGTTTTGTATACTATAGCTTTGTAGTATATTTTTAATTGAGATAGTGTGATGTTTTCCAGCAATGTTCTTTTTGCTTAAGATTGCTTTGGCTATTTGAAATCTTTTGTGTTTCCACAAAAATTTTATTTTTTTTCTTTTTTTATAAAAAGTGCCCTTGGTAGTTTGATGGAGATTCCATTAAATATGCAGAACAATTTATGTAGTATGACATTTTAGTATTTATTCTTCCTGTCCATGAATACAAGGATATTTTTCCATTTATTTATGTCTTCAATTTTTTTCCTTTATGTTTTACAGTTTTCAGTATAGCAATCTTTTACTCATTGGTTAAGTTTGTTCCTAATTATTTTATATTTTTCTGGCTACTGTAAGTGGTATTGCTTCCTGGGTTATGTTTTTCAGAGAGTTCACTGTTAGTGTATAAAATGCTTCCGATATTTGCATATTAATTTTATATCTTGCTAATATGGAATTTCTCTTCTTCTAGCTGGGTTCTTGGCCTTGGTCTCAGGATTCAAAGATGAATTCACAGACCAGAGGCAAACAGAAGCAGTAGAGGAATAGTTTATTGAGGGTAGACAGGAAATAGAGGATCCATAGGAAAGCTCCCAGTATAATGGAAGGGGTCCCATAAGAGTTGCTGCTGCAGCTTGGTTGTTTGGGGCTTTTATGCCTTCTCTGACACCCCAAACCATGCTAGCAAACATGATTGATCCTTCAGACCGAGGTGGATTATGTTGATTGGTATTTTTAAACTTAACTAACTGGCCTCTGTTGACAAGCTCTCTATTCACACTGGTGGAGTTTATTTCACCCAATCCCCTAGCAGTGGTTCTCAACCTTCTTAATTCCACGATGTTTATTTTCATTGTTACAAAGGGGTCGCGACCCATAAGTTGAGAACCAGAACCGGTGCTAGGGGAGGTCCCTCCCTTGGGCATATCCTGCCTAGCAACAGACAGTAGCCAGTGGTTTTTCACAGGTCTCCCTAAAGGAGTCTCTTCCCCTTCTTCTCCGGCCCTTTTCCAGTCCCTGCTTAAAGTCTTCTGACTTCTTATCACTGCTACTTTAACAAATTCATTCATTATCATTAAATCTAACAGCATTTTTCATGAACTCTTTAGGGTTTTCTGCATATAATATCACGCCATTCACAAACAGACAATTTAACATTCTTGTTTCTAATTTTAATGCCTTTTCTTTCTTTCTCTTCCCTAATTGTTCTGGCTAGTTCTGCTGCTATGTTGACTAGAAGTGAAAGTGGACATCCTTCTCTTGTTTTAGATTTTAGAGAAAACGATTTCAGCTTTTCCCAGTTCAGTGTAATGTTAGCTGTGAAATATATATATAAACCCTTATTCATACAGCTTCTGGTATATATATATGGTGAATATATATGTCATTTTTATTTTGTGAGGTACATTTTTTTCCAGACTTAATTTGTTCAAAGCTTTCATTGTAAAGTGATGTCAAATTTTTATCAAATTCTTTTTTACTCATCTACTGATCATATGGTTTTTGTTGTTCATTTTGTTAATGTGCTATTGAATTTTGTTTGCTAATATTTTGCTAAAAATGTTTGTACATATGTATTCATTAGCTTACTTTGAATATATTTTAAAGGTGGAGCCAACACTCATAGATTAGGTATGAAATATGAGAGAAAGAGAAGCTTTAAATATGACTCCAAATGTTTTGTCTTGACAGACTAGAGTGATGAAGTAGTCATAAAAAGACCTGGAAGAAACCTGTGAGTAACATAGGGTTTTTTTGTTTTGCTTCTTTGGTATTTTTTTATGTTTTTATTTTTCTCTTTGAGGTGTGTGGTGGGAGGGAAAAGGAATTGGTTTAGTTTTGAACACATTAAGCCCAAGTTTTCATTTAAATGTTGTGATGAATTGTCAAGTTGCACATACGAGCTTGGAGTTTAGAAGTCAGATCTGACCTGGGGGTGTATATTTATTTTCAAAGCCATTGGTGCATAGGTAATGTTTGAATCTATGAGACATATATGATAACTGATAGAGTAAAAATAGCTACAATTGACAAGCAGACCAAGGACTGAGCCCTGAACAACTCAAATTTAGGAGTCAGGAGAAAGAGAGGAACCACAATAGGGTATTGGGAAGGAGTGGCCAGTCCAACAGGAGGAAAATCAAGAAGGTTCCAAAAAGCCATTGAAAGAAAGTATATCAAAAGGAAAATAGTCAATAACAGGGCAAATGCTGCTGATAGGTCATATAAGATGATGACATTGTTTATCTCATAACTAGAAAAAGTGGTCTTTATTGTGAGTATAAATCATGACACTCTCTCCCTGATAATTAGAAGAGGAAAGGACACAGATGGTGAGAAAATTTCAGAGTCCCCCATACATAAAGAAAGTATGTTTCTAATACCAGAAAATATGTCTCCTGTCTACTTTTCTTATCGAAATTTCATAATTCTAAGAACATTTATTGCCCAGAATATTTGAATAGTAGTAATGGGAGGAAAAAAGGACAGAACTGAAAATTATTTACATTTTTTTTTTGTTTTTTTGCAGTTTTTGGCCAGGGCTGGTTTGAACCCACCAACTCTGGCATACGGGGCCGGCGCCTTAGTCCGTTGAGCCACAGGTTTTGAATGGCATGATTGTTACGTGTCCTTGTATACCCTTCTTTCATTGACATGTAATTTGATATTATTATTAAGTGATTTATTTTTTAATTGCAGTACTATTTATAGATGATAAAATTGACCATTTAATATGTAATCCAGAGGTTTTAATACAAGATTGCACAATCGTTATAATTCCAGAACATTTTACTCATCCCAGAAGGAAACTCCCCACTCTATTCCTATGTTCCCCACACCTCTAGCCTATGGCAACTACTAATTGCCTGTGTTATCTCTTCAAATTTCTCTGTTCTGAACATTTTCTTTTTTTTTTTATTTTTTTTTCAAATATATGTATTTTATTATTCTTCATTACATTATTCCCCCCCCACCCCTCCGTGGTAAGACAGAATTGATTTACAGAAAAGAATACAGAAAACACCAAAGCTCCTGGTAGAGGGAGCGATTTCAAGTGGGGAGAGAGATGCTCTCTCCGTTCCTCTCCCGGTCTTTCCCCGTCTCCTCCTCTAGGCCTCTAGCCTCAGGGTATATATAGGTGTATGGGTTCCTTGGCCAGGAAACAAATGAATACAGTCCCTTCCACC
>CAUYRH010036853.1:0-27740 GCA_963574655.1 Perodicticus potto | reverse complement strand
ATGCACGTGCGTGTGTCTGTGGTGTGCACATGTGCACATGTGTGTGTCTGTGGTGTGCACATGTGCACGTGCGTGTGTCTGTGGTGTGCACCCTGCACGTGCTTGTGTCTGTGGTGTGTACACGTGCACGTGCATGTGTCTGTGGTGTGCACATGTGCACGTGCGTGTGTCTGTGGTGTGTACACGTGCACGTGCATGTGTCTGTGGTGTGCACACGTGCACATGCATGTGTCTGTGGTGTGCATGCTGCATGTGCATGTCTGTGGTGTGCACACATGCACGTGCGTGTGTCTGTGGTGTGCACACGTGCACATGTGTGTGTCTGTGGTTTGCACGTTGCATGTGCGTGTGTCTGTGGTGTGCACACATGCATATGTGTGTGTCTGTGGTGTGCACACGTGCATGTGCGTGTGTCTGTGGTGTGTACATGTGCACGTGCGTGTGTCTGTGGTTTGCACGTTGCACGTGCGTGTGTCTGTGGTGTGCACACATGCATATGTGTGTGTCTATGGTGTGCACACGTGCACGTGCGTGTGTCTGTGGTGTGCACACGTGCACGTGCGTGTGTCTGTGGTGTGTACATGTGCACGTGCGTGTGTCTGTGGTTTGCACGCTGCATGTGCATGTGTCTGTGGTTTGCACACTGCACGTGCATGTGTCTGTGGTGTGTACCCTGCATGTACATGTGTCTGTGGTGTGTACACGTGCGTGTGTCTGTGGTGTGCACATGTGCACGTGCATGTGTCTGTGGTATGCACCCTACACGTGCACATGTGTGTGTCTGTGGTGTGCACACGTGCACATGCGTGTGTCTGTGGTTTGCACACTGCACGTGTGTGTGTCTGTGGTGTGCACACATGCATGTGCGTGTGTCTGTGGTGTGCACCCTGCATGTGTGTCTGTGGTATGCACACTGCATGTGCATGTGTCTGTGGTGTGCACGCTACACGTGTGTGTAAACTTATGTCCATTTTCACTGTCATGTGCTGGGCCCATTTTGAGTCAGGGGTCCAGGGAGGTGCCATAAGGGATTCCTGACCTATAGGGCCCACTAAGGTCCACCCAGACGCTCAGAGGGCAGCCAGGCTGGGCCGACCCACCGCAGCACCCGGCACAGAGGCCAAGCTCTCCCAGAGCTTGTGCACATACCCAGCGCCTCCCCTGTCCTTGCCCTGCCCTCCCTGAATGCTCCCCTGCCCAGTGCAGATACCACCCATAACCCATCATCCCGGCATGCAGGAGGTAACTGCTTCACCACCCTTGTTCTAAGCTAACCATCAGATTGAAAAGCCAGTGTCCACAAGGAACACCAGGAGGAGAGGTCACCAAGAGTCCCCAGGCACACACCGGGGGACCCTCCACACAGTGCTCCCCGTGTAGACCTTGGGTCAGCCTGTCCTGTGGTTTAAGCAGAGGGTGGCACCACTGCCTGGCAGGGCTGGTAACCAGGACTCACTGAGCGCTCTGCACCCACCCCCAGCGAGTCATGGAGCAGCCCTGGGGACAGAGGCCCCATGCAGCCACTAGCTCCCACCCAGATTCTCCCTTGGGGAGCTGAGAGAGACCCCCCCGGAGGGCCTGGGGGGAGCCGCAGGGAGGCAGACACAGGAGGGTGTGACCTACAGGTAGTCAGGAGAGGGAAGGGAGTGGGCTCACAGCAGAGAACCAGCAGCACTGTCTAGGATGCAGGCCTGGGGCGGCAGGTGGGCAGGCTGCCCAGCACAGGGCCTGGGACTCCAAACCATGCCCAGCACCCCACAAAATCATCCCAGCATCCCCTTGTGGTGTCCTTTCCAGCCACTGGGCCCTCTAGCCCACCCAGCACTGCTCCCTCTCACCAGGACCTACAGTGTGAAAACTTCTGCTGTTGCCCATGAACTCTCCCCACCCTTGGAAACAGGGACATGGGTGTCAAGATGTGCCCAGGCCCCCAGCACCTCCGGCCTGGGCCTTTTGCCAGCACTATGTCTGAGGCCAGCAACTTGGTGGCCAGGTGAGCCCCGGAAAGATGGGCACTCAGTGCCCTGGGATCTGGCTTCAGGCATCCTCCAGGGCCTCGGCCACCCCCAGGCCTTGGGTGCAGCTCTGATCACATAGCACGAGCCCTGACACTTCCCCCATCAGTGCCCAGCCGGGGTACCAGTCAGAGAATGCCCCTTCTGAGCACTTCTTGGCCTGGACATCGGGTGGTCCCCTGGGACTCCCGGGCTGACTGTCCTGGCTTCTTGCCTCCAGCGCCTGTGCCTGTGTGTGGCAGCCTGCGCTGGCTCGGCTCATGCTGTGCTTGGTCCCTGGTGCCTTCCTATTTGGCTGTTTGCTTCTTAGAGGACACATGTGGCTTAAATATCTTTTACTCCTTCCTTCTTCTTTGCCAGGGTCAGGGAATTACTCTAAACTTACAGAGTCTAACGTGATGACCACGTATATTTTCTCGTCTCTGGAATGTCACCTAACTTATTTTTCCTGCCAACGTGGGGAAGGGAATTAATCTCCTTTGCCAGTAGGTGGGGGTGGGGGCAGCACCTCATGGAGCCCCTGGTGGTCCTGCCCTTCTTTTCCGGTAGCCTCCACTCGAAGACAGGAGACGCTTCCTTCTAGGCCTGAGTCGGGGACAGCTCCCCGAAGGGGCTACTGTGCATCCCAAGAAAGGCAAGCCCAGGTGTGCCTTGCTGTAGAGGGAGTCTCATAGGAAACCCACCCTGCTCATGCTGAGATGGTGAGGAGGACGCTGTCCAGGATAGCTGTGACAGAATTAGGACGGTCAGGAGGTGTCAGCTGGCACGGTGAAGGCCACAGGGGACCCTGCCCACGGTGAGACTGCACTAGGAGGAACGCCCGGTCTGGTGGAGTTGACCCAGGGGGACCCTTGCTGAGGGAAGGCCGAGCCCTCACAGGTGGACAGTGGGCTGAGGAGCTTGGGCACCTCAGGCTGGGGGCTGTCCCCAGACCATCTCAGTGGGGTTCTGCTAACACTGGCCTTTCCAGGGAGGGCAGAGCCTGCGTCAAGACTCATGGGAACCAGGGCCCGACTAAGACTCAGCCAAGAGGAGGGCCTTTGTCACAAGCCCTCTTTGGCGTTGAAATGATGCCCTCCAACCAACTCCACAGCCGCCTACACGGGGCCCCCTGGCCTGTGACAGCTCTCACTTCTGCGGTGGGATTGGCTTTCTGGAGGAAGAAAGAGAGATGGGACTCCCAGGAACGCAGTCCGAATAGGCTTTGGAAACTTGGACAACACGAGAACAGGCCTCCCTGGGTGTGTGTTTACTGCAGGACTCGGAGGAGGCTCCTTTGGAAAGAAAGCAAGAGGGGGTGGCCTCAAGGTAATTCCTTCTGACGCTACCCCAGACCTTGGTAATGTCTCCGCCCAGCTAGGGGTTATCCAAAAATCCTAGGGTCTGTTGCAAAGCTCTCTACCTCTCTTGCAGGCAGGAGAGGCAGCCAGTGGCCACGTCCACCTCCAGGGCCTTTGATTTCGAGACAGTGCTCAGATGTCCACTTCAGCTCGGGGTAGACCACATGGTCCAGGCTTTTCTGGGACCTATCCCAAGGATTGAGGCCACACCAAGCAGGGCAGGTGAGAGAAGCTAGGTCCCCTTCTGTGAGGTTTGGATGTCCCCAATCAGGGCTGAGCTCAAGCCCTATGTCCTCAGGTCAGGGCGTGCCTGGTGTACAGCTGGCCAGCTCTGGGCAGGGACCCTGGGAGGGAAAGGTGGAGCCACATCAGGACACCTCACGGCTTCTGCTAAGAGTGGATGGGGAGGAGAAGACTGCAGACCTGCCCATGCTGGCTGGACAAGAGGCCCAGCACAGAGCTCCCCATGCACCGTGAGCTCTAATGGGAGCACACTGGACAGCAAGCACCCTCTTCCATCCCAGGAGCCAGGTGGCAATAAAAGGAATCATGGGCAGAGTGAGCTCAGGGCGTAAAAGCAGGTCCCCTCAGCCCTCCTGGACATGCCAGCCCCGGCGTGGTGCTGCCGCCATCTGCCCCATTCTTCACAGGCCGTTGTCAGTTTCCATCCCAGTGCCACCATCATTAACAGCGAATATGACAGAGTCGCTAATGAAATCGATTTGGTCAAGTTATCAATTTAATTCCTAAAATGTAACCAATTTTCCCCTCGTGTAGTCTACAAAGGCTCAGAGGCTAAATGTCATAAGTCACCATGAGGGAATGAGCCTTCTGACTACCCTGTAATTAAACTGGCGTTTCTGCTTTAGATTCATAAACTTCTTCTTACTTAGGGCCTTGAGCCCCTTCAGTCATGGGGGCTGGGCAGGTCCCATGGCAGCCCCGAGGTTATCTGCAGTGAAGCTGGGGGCCCAGACGGGTTCTCACCAGGGGGAGTCAGGTGGGGCTCAGATGCCCCCAGGCAGCAGCAGGGGATGGGGTCACGGCGTGGAGACCCAACTGCCGGACAGTGTCGTCTGCTCATTCTCTCTCACCTACAGATGTCCCCAACAGGAGCAACGTGGGTAAAGGGGAGACTGTCTGACAGCACAGCCCAAAGATTACCACAGCTGTGAACGTGGGTCCTTCTAGACCAGTGGTTCTCAACCTTCCTAATGCCGCGACCCTTTAATATAGTTCCTCATGTTGGGGTGACCCCCAACCATAAAATTATTTTCATAATTGTACTAAAGGGTCATGGCATTAGGAAGGTTGAGAACCACTGATCTTGACCTTTCTGTCCTCCTTTAGAAAGAACCGGGCAGTGCTAAGCCAGTCGCTTCTCTCCAGAAGGTCAGTCCAGTCTGCTGAATCCTTTGGTTCCAGTGCCAGGACATAGGCAAGGTCCCGCCATTGGCCTGGAAGCCCCACCCAACGGGGACTCAGGAGGTGGGGATGCAGTGTGGAGAAGGGCTGCGGGAGGAGAGGAGCAGAAGCCGGCCACACACAACTGTCCCCGCAGGCACACGTCATTGTTACACCCACAGCAAGTAGAACAGAGAAACACCAGCACAGAGTCCAAATTAAGCCAGGTCCTTCATTGATAGGCCAGGCCGAGAGCAGGCTCACGCCTCAAACTCTCTCTCCCCCTAGGAGCAGAGGTGGAAACCTTTTAGAAGGGGCTTTCGGTACGGGAGGGGGAATGCAAGCTTAATGCAAGCTGAATTTGACAAGCGCCAGCACCTGGGAAGGGGAGTCCTTACAAGGGGAAGCTGGGCTTTTGCAGTTATTACTGAACTCTTTCAGCTGTCTTAAAGGGGGTGTTGAAAGCCCTTAGTGAGATGGATTTGGGGCACAACATCATCGCCTGGGCACCGCGTGATCCATGTCCTTCTGTTTGCCCTGTAGCCTCGGGCTGAGGAAGAAAGTTCTGGTAAGTGGGTGAAGTGGTTGCAGACAGAGATTAGGCTGAAAATGCTTTCTAATGTAACCATCCTGTCTCACTTGCTCATACACGTCTTAGTGATCCTTTCTGAGGGCTAAAAAATGCCATCCTTAGTGTCTGCCAGGAGCAGACCGCAGGGCTGCCCAGCAGAGTGACGTCAACCACAGCCCCTGGCTCCAGGGCCCCCTTGGGGTGTGGACAGGCCTCATTCCTTTACCCACTGAGTGAGTCCCGGGCTTGGTGGTGTGTCTGGCCCCAGGGCTGTGGCCTCTGGGCAGGGGCTCATGCTGGCAGCAGAAGGGCCAGTCTCAACCTTGGTCTGAGGCTCTGTCTCTGGGACTCTGTCCTCCTCGGAACGATACACTGGTCATGTTTGTTTTCACACCACTGACCACGTGCCCACCTCACAGGTAAATTATCACACACGAGGAGCAGCTGGCCTGGCAGCGGGACCCAGGGGATGCCCCTGAATCGTCTCTCCCCACTCGCAGCTCCGCGGCCTCTGCGTGCCGTCCCCGTCCCTGCTCAGCGTTCCCTCCTTAATGTTTATTTGCTGTTGGGACAAAATGATGCCACATCGAAGGGACCATAATGTGTGGCTGTCACGCCCTGCTGCCCACGTGGGGGTGTCCAGCTAACTCCTCCTGGGTACGTCCCTCTTTTGCACGTTAGTCACCTGTGCAGGTTCGATGTCCCAGGAACATTCTATCGAATGACTGACACAGGCCAACCACCTCCTGAGGCCCCACTGGGACCATCATCAGGATGTTGCTCATCCCCAGTGGAGGACCCACATCTCCACCCCGTGGGTCTGGGGATGGGCCGTGGGCCTTACCCAATGCAGCGAGCGTGTGAGTGTGGCAATGACTGTCACCTTGAGTAGAGCACTGTGGTGTCATAGCTCATAGTAACCTCAAACTGCTAGGCTCAAGTGACCCTCCTGGCTCGGCCTCCTGAGTACCCGGGACAATAGGCACTCACCACAATGCCCCACTAGTTTTCTATTTTTAGTAGAGATGGGGTCTCACTCCTGCTCAGGCTGTTCTCAGACTTCTGAGCTCACATGATCCACCTGCCTTGGTCTCTCAGAGTGCTGGGATTACAGGCGTGAGCCACCGCACATGCCCAGAATGCTTATTTATTTTTAAACTAGAAATTAAGCTAGGGAGATTCAGTGTCTGAGCTCTGAATCACCTTTTGAGGGTAGATGTTCAGAACATAGTTGAGTTTCCTAAAGTTTCTGTTGCTGCTCTGACTCTGAGCTCTGCCTGCTGAGATGCCTGTGGACTCAGGCTTGGGAACAGAAGCTCTCCCTCCCTGCCTCCCGTTCCTCCACACTCTTCACCAGTGGCAATTTCCCAGAAGTTTTTCCCCTAAATCTAAAGCCAGGAAGAGTTCAGCTGTCGTGACTGTGGTCCACTCTCAGGACAAAGCCACCAACAAACAAGAAACTAGCTCCCTGGTCAATTTCCTACCCGGGTTTTGACACCGCTCTACAACCCGCCCCCTTTCATTTCATTCTTGGGACACTTAGGCAGCTGGTTTTTGCATTTTGTCCATTGTTTATAGTTGCCTTTAGCAATAGGAGGGATTTGCGGAGGCTCACACTGCCACACCGGAGCACAGTCCACAAAGTTTTCCTGTGCCCTGTTTGTATTATAAATCTGTTCTGGACCTGTTTGTGTTTTATTATGGTTGTTAGTATTATTTTGAATTCAGGAGTTATTTAGCACTGGTATTTCAATTACCAAATATATGGGTTATTTTTAATTTAGCTTTTTTTTATTGAGACACAGTCTCACTTTGTCACCTTTGGTAGAGTGCTGTGGCGTCACAGCTCACAGCAACCTCAAACTCTTGGGCTCAAGCAATTCTCTTGCCTCAGCCTCCCTAATACCTGGGACTGCAGGCACCACTCACAACACCCAGCTACTTTTTGATTTTCTGTTTGGTTAGTAGGCCTGGTCCGGGATCGAACCCTCCAGCCCCGGAGCATGTGGCTGGCACCCTAACCACTGAGCTACGGGCATCCAGCCTATAATTCAGCTTTTTGTTTTGAATTTTGGTTGTATGGTTGTCTTGTTCTGCATTATGTGTAAATATAGAGATGCTTCTCGAAGTGTGATTATGTCTCCATAAACCCAACATATATTAAAAATGTAGTAAATCAAAAATGCATGTAATCTACATACACCTAATTTACCAAACATCGAGTTCAGCCCATCCGACCTTCAACCCAGTCAGAACAGTCGCATTAGCCTGCATCTGGTCACACAACACCTATGAGATGTTGACTATCTCTTGTAATTTATTGAACACTTACGGAAAGGGAAAAACAGAATGTTTTTTCCATCATTAAGTCAAAAAAACGTACGCCAACCTGCCCTGAGTCAGGGACCACCTCTTTTAGTTGCACCGTGAGGCCTGTTTGTGGTCTCTAGCACGTGACTGAATTTTGTCTCTTTTTTTGCAGTTTTGGCTGGGGCTGGGTTTGAACCTACCACCTTCAGCATATGGGGCCGGCACCCTACTCCTCTGAGCCACAGGTGCAGCCCTGAATTTTGTCTGTTTTATGCACGTTGGGGAAATCATCAGTGTCTGGATGGCGAAGCCTGATCGTGTCCACTTGAGTCGTCCTTGCTGGTTTCCCCTCTGACTGGCCTATCCACCGAATGGACTGGAATATCCCACTGGAATAGTATTATTCACCCCTAATTTATGGATTAGAGCAGGTGTATTGGATTATTATTCTTTCTTGTAGCTCCATTAATTTATTTTTTTTAATATTTTGGGACATTGTTTTCATTAAGAGTATGCATGGTAAATATTGCTTTGTTGTATTACAAAGTAAGAGACGTATCTCCAGGCCCTAACCCTCTCTGTTCAAAGTCAGTTTTGTGTTAAGGCTTATTTAGTGTTGTTAAGGTGGCTGCACGCAGCTCCCTTTGCTTAGCATTTTTCTGGTAGGTCGTCTTTTCATCCTTTCATTCACAACAGATCTGACAGTTTGAGGTGTGACTCTTACAGTCACCACAGACTGAGCATTTCAATTTAAGTCCGGTTCCATAAAACAATCTTACAAATACTTTGATAAGAATTGCATGGAATTTATAAGTAAAATGGACAACTGAATGTTAAAGACCTGAGACTTCACATAGGTGAACGTGGCGAGCCTCTCCCTGGTTTGGCTCCCACCTTCCCTCAGTAACGGCCTGTGGTTTCCTCCCTTGCAGACTTCTGTGACTTAAAGTTTTGGTCCTTTTAATTGACACATAGAAACTTTGGGAAACTTTATTTTTCTTGTTTTTTTAGAGACAGAGTCTCATTTTGTTGCCTTCGGTAGAGTGCTGTGGCATCACAGCTCACAGCAGCAACCTCTAGCTCTTGGGCTTAGGCGATTCTCTTGCCTCAGCACCCGAGTACCTGGGATCACAGGTGCCTGCCACAGCGCCTGGCTATTTTTTGTCACAGTTTGGCCGGGGTCAGGTTTGAACCCGCCACCCTCGGTATATGGGGCCGGTGCCCTACTCACTGAGCCACAGGTGCCGCCCACTTGGGGAAACTTTTATAAATTTTACTAAAATGCCTGTTGATGCAATAAAATTGGTAATTTCTTTTCATTTAAAGTCTTTATATCTTTTTTTATATTTTTCTTACCCCACTGGAATGGAATATCCTTGACCTGTTTCATATTTTAGGAGAAAATGTATGATGTTTGTTATAAATGTTTATAGATAATGTAAGTCAAGTTTAAAATGGTTTTCCTATTTGTGCTTTTCTCAGAGCTTTTATTAAGAATAGGGTTAACTTTCTTAAATGTACTTTTCTGTATCTATTTCAATAATTGTATGGGTTTTATGTGGTGAATTACAGCTTGTGTTGTTAATGAATTCTTGTACTCCCAAGAAAACCCAATTTAGTCATAAATAATTTTTTAGTGGGTTACTGCATTTGAATTGTTAATAATTTGAATGATTTTTTAAAAATCTATGCTCATAAATTATATTGACCTACAATTTCCCTTTTTCATACTGTCCTTGCCTGGCTTGGGATCAAAATTATACTCACTTCATAAAATGAGTTCTTACATTTTTTTATAGTCTGGAAAATTCTTTATGGAATTGGAATGATCTGTTCATTGACCGGTAGAAGCCAACACATAAAACCACCATGACTCTTTTTAAAATTGAAAATATAGTGTGAGTGGACTTCAGAAGACTGACCCAGTTTCTTTCATGGTTATGGGTCTACTTAGGCTTGCTAATCCTTTCTGGGGCATTTTTTTAAGTTACATTTTTTCCCAGAAATATTTCTAGTTAATTAAGTTTTCACATTTATCGGTACAAATTTATTTGTAGTTCTTTTATCCTTGATGTCATTTTTATGAAATTCATCATGTAATCAAAATTGTATATGAATGATTTAGAGAACAGGAAAAAGTGAAACTCTCATTGGTCCAGCACACTTGTTAAGAATCGGGTCCCAATAAATACCTTGGAGGCCCCCTTGCCCGTGCCCCTCTTCTCTCCCAAAGCCCTCTCCCCAGAGCTATCTTTGTCCTGAATTTGTGCAAACAATTTTCTTACATTTCTTTATGCTTTTATGGTCTAAGAATGTGTCCACACACACTGCATCGTTTAGTTTAAGATGTGAGTGTTAAGGACAAAACTTGCTTCGTAAGGGAAGAGTAATATTGTTGCTACTTAAATCAGCATTTTTCAATCTTTCTTTATCTCACATGAACTTACAGTTAAACTTCTTTGGCACACTTAAATTATGTTGATCACAAAAAAAGAGTTTATATATATATACACACAATTTTTATGCTTTGAACTACTTTTGATAATAATTTAATTAATGGTCTTTAGAAACTCCTGTGGTGTACCTAAGATCCTCTCACGGCACATTGGGCACACCAGTTGAAAAATCACTGATTTAAATGATGAAACCCAGGGATCAAGCTAAGAGGGTTGTTAGGGAAAAGGCTGCTCTCAGCTTCTTGGAGAGCTCAGTGGGGCCCCTAAGAGCAGCTTTTACGCTGACCCTGAGGACTCACAGAGTTGGGCACCTGCTGGGGGAGGTACACAGACCAGGAGGAATCGGGCAGGGAAACGGGCTTCTGTGAACCCCCGTGGCCTCCCCCAGCTCTCAGCATTTAGTCAAAGCACAACAAAGCTGTGAGTGGGATTCAGCTCAGGGGAGGAGAGGTGGGTGCTCACTAGCTCACAACCAGTTAAGCCTCCGGGAAGAATCCTGAGAAAGCACTCGGTACTTTTAAGAGATGGGACGACAGTGATGAGGCTGCCGGTTAACTGGAAAGTGGCTGCTTCTGGGGTATAGATGCTCCGGGGTGGGCCACTTCCCGTCCAGACAGGGGGCTTCCTCCCTGGGCAAGGAAGGCCACAGCCACCTGCCGCCACCCTGGGGTCTCTGGCATCCTGCACCATGTCAACTTCCCTGCAAGTTTAGGCCCTCAGTCCGGTGGGCACAACCTCCAGAGCTTCTTGAGAAAGGGCTCACAGGCAATTTTTCGAGATCCCACCTACCCAAAGTGGTTTTTATTTTATTTCGATACATATTCAAGAGTTTGGCTGAATATTTTCCTTCCAGCTTTTGATAGTAGCGCATCTTCATCAAGTTCTGGATCCCTGGGTCGCTGTTGAGAACCCAGACTTTTTGAGTCTCGGTCCATTTGTGTGACCTTTTGCTCCATGCTGATTGTGGAATATTCTCTCGTACTCGGTTTGGAATGTCGGGATGAGATGCTGAGGCGTGGCATGGGTGCATTTTCATTTGTGTGCTGGACTTTTTTTTTTTTCTTGCAGTTTTTTTGCCCAGGGCTGGGTTTGAACCCGCCACCTCCGGTATATGGGGCCGGCGCCCTACTCCTTTGAGCCACAGGCGCCACCCTGTGTGCTGGATTTTTATTGAGCCTTTTAAATCTATCAACATGGTGCTCTCTTCCACGACTCCTCTGGATGTTGGACCTTGTGGACAGATCGGAAAAATTAGATCTTCTAATTTTTTTTTCATGTTTTTGTCTTTATCTCTGCTACCCTTTTGTAAGGCTGGCCCACCATGAGATTATCTCAGTTTTATCTTACAGACTTTCTATGAAGTTTTCCGTTTTGCTATCGTGTTTTTAATTTCCAGTAACTATTTTGTCACTGTCCTCTTGATGTTCTCCTTGATTTTTATTACTGAATAATTCCCTGTGTCTCTGGCGTCCAGCAGTTTTGTCTCTCCCCCCGCATTCCCCTCCCCACTCTCCACTTCCTCCTTTTCCTTACTTTTAAATTCTATAAGGTAAGTCCAATATTACTGACCACAGCTTGGGATATAGATTTCTCAGCTTCAAAATGTTTTTCTCTTCCATCTTTTCAGATTTTTTGAAATAATTTTCAGATTTAAAAAAAAATTCTGTAATATTTCAGTGGCGTTTTGAGAATTTGCAAAAGTAGATGGAAAGTGAGCCAACATTTTAATATGACAATTGTCTTATCTTTAAAAACATAACATGATCTTCTAGATCTATAGAAGTCCCTTTTTATATTCCTAGCCTTGTATTTGTCATGGTTATTCAGTAAACTTTTAGTGTTTTGAATTTTAAAAAGATAAATTTCGTGGTCACCGTCAATTTCTTTTAATTCTCCCCCTGCCCCTTTTGTCAAAAGATCAACATTTAGCTTTGGGAGCCCTCATGGGTTTTTTTTTTTTTAAGGTTTTTATTTCATTAATTTATGTTCCTTTCTTCTTATTGCTTTCGTTTTAATATTTTTAGATTACCCTACAGCATTTTATTTATACTTTATCCCAAACGCCTTAGCCAGGGCCCAGTCCTCAGGTTTGCCGCCCTTCCCCCAGACGTGGGTTCCACCGGCCTGCATGGTCCCTGGTTTTGTGTCAGCTGCGGCCAACGTGGTTTGACACACAGCATCTTTCTTATTATTTAGATGTAAGTATTGCACAATTTCCATTCAAAGCAATTTGGAACTCTCTCTCTGGAATGGCCATCAGAGCTGTCATCATAGAAGGTCTAACAATTAAGTTCACAAACTCATCCTAGAAAAACCGCTATGAAGGGCAGACCAGCTTCTGGACTCTGTGCACGGCTTTCAGAGGGGAGCATGAGCGGGACCATGGTGACTCAGCAACGGGTAGGTCACACTCTTTCAGGATAAGTTTGAGAACCTGATTATTGCACTCTGTATGTGAATCCTATATCCTGTTTGCTTCCTATATCAAAAGTGTTATTGCTTTTTATCTTTTTTTTGCTACAGAAGCATTCCATGGCATGGGTGTGTGCCAGTTTGTTTAACTGTTTTACACGTGTGGGTTTTAAGTTGTCCGTCATTAATTTGAAAGGTAGTTAAGTTTATAAATATATTCTGTTTCATGTCAGTATTTTGTTTGTCTTGAAATGTGTTGAGGTTTGACTTGCAGGGCAATTTTCTGAAGTGTTCAATGTACATCCTCGACTTTCCTGAAACTTTTAAGTGCACAAATCCACGGTCCACATTCACATGATCTGATTGTCAGCTGTGCTGTCCCCGTCTTGTCTGTGCTTATAAATAGTTTTGCTACTATTGGAAAGTTTTGCTACTATTAGAATAGTTTTGCTAGTTTGGAAACCTAGTGAGGGGGCACATTTCTGTTTCTCCTCGAGGCCCCGTTAACTTTGTTGGTGCTATAAACTTTGAAGCTATGTTATGTGAATACGGTATGTTCCCTGCATGAATTTAATTTTTTCACTAGAAATTTCCTTCTGTTCTAGTATAGCTACATGAGTGTGACTATGATTTCCATTTGTTTCCAAGGTCTGTCCATCTCTTTACTTACAAAGTATGTTTTCTTATGCTGTAGGTATGTCCCATATTTGTAAAAAGGTCTTTACATTTGCCATAATTAGTTATATTTGAATATTTTCTATGTGCACGCAAATTTATGTTGTGTTAATTCCTACCTTATCCAAGTTTCCAAGTTTATGTTGTGTTAATTCCTACCTTATCCAAGCAAAGTCTGCTTCCTCGCTTTTTCTTGAAAGCAATTACTCCCTATGTATGTGCACATGAATTGCACTCGCCTCAAAGAGCGAGCACCCAGCCCAAGGGGGGCCTTGAGGGAGAGATTCCTGGAAGCTGGAAGGTAAAAGAGACAGGTAAACCAGGCATCTTGAAAGGAGGGCACCGTCTGTCAAGGGGCACAGCAGCTCCAGGAGACCTCACGGGAGGGGAGCTGGGGAAGAGACTCCATCACCTCACCTCTCTCTGTTCCATCTCTTTGATCTCATCAGCCTCCCCATTGGCTAAATCTGGCTACAAACCAGGGGTCTGGAGAGCCTGGGGGCAAGCAAAGGATGCCCAGGATAACTGGCTAGATAATTATTCTTGTACATTTTATGAATCACCTTTATATACTTGAATAATACAGTCACATCTCTGTTACTTGGTTTAGAAGCTTAAAATCACGTCTGTTGATCTCCTGTACTAAGAATGATGATGAGATCATTGTTTAATCAACCTCCAACTTGCTCTTCTCATCTAGCCACTGCTTAATTAATTATGTAATCATTTCTGCATTGTTATGGCTTAGAATATTCATTGTCCATTCCATAACCAACATTTCTATACTTTCTGTCTCGATATTAATTCATAAATCTTCACTAATGCCCCAGTTTATTTGCCAAAACTTCTTGAGCAAGTTACTACCTGGCTGACTCTTATCCTTTAGCAGTAATGTCTTCAAGAAAGTTTGTGGAAGTTCTTGAATATGAGAAAGACCCATCTCTTTACTTTATACGTGAATGGTAGCTTAGCTGGGTATAAAATTATTCCGTGATCTTTTTTTCATTGAAATCTTTATAGCTATTGCTCCACACTCCTTTGACATTGAAGATTTTAATAGAAAAGTCCGAAGACTGCTCAATATTTTTCCTTAATATTTGCCTAAATTCTATTTTGGAGAGGCGAATGGGTTTGAATTCTCACACTATGGTTTCAAGCTTTCAAGTCTAGTAACTTCAAGTCCTTTCCTCCAGCACTAACAACTCTATGTGTACTGGAAATATTTTTTTTATATAGTTATCACATTCTCTCTTGTATTTAAAAACTGAAATTATTTCATTTTTCTTAAGATTTTATGCCGATTTTCTCCTTGGTTATGACGGGTCTTTTCTAGGAAGGCTTTATTGACTTTGTCACTCCTTCCCAAGGTTTAGCAACTGATTTTCATTTTTTCTTTTGTTTTGTTATTGCTTCCATAGGCTCTTTGGTCTTGGATTTTAAGACCCTGATTTCCAGATTCATTATAACTTTTTAAAACTATAGTCTTTGAACCCATATGATGCTATCTTTTTCTTCATAATGTTTTTCCAATCTTCTCATAGCCCAGATTTTTTTCTGTGGTATATTTTAAGATCCCTCCTCTACATTATTCCTGTTATTTCTTGTTACTATTATTTTTGTTTAAGTGAGGACACCTATTTTTTTTTTTTTTTTGAGACAGAGCCTCAAGCTGTCACCCTGGATAGAGTGCTGTGGCATCACAGCTCACAGTAACCTCCAATTCCTGGGCTATGTGAGTCTCCTGCCTCTGCCTCCCAATTAGCTGGGACTACAGGTGCCCACCACAATGCCTGGCCATTTTTTGGTTGCAGCTGTCATTGTTGCTTGGCGGGCCCAGGCTGGATTCGAACCTGCCAGCTCAGGTGTACGGGGCTGGCACCTTAGCCCATTGAGCCACAGGCACTGAGCTTAAGTGAGGAGACCTATTTGGAGGCCAGGTGTTATCCCAGAGATGGTGTGGAGACAGGACCCAACCTGTTAACAATAACTTGTCTTCCCTCTCTGGTGACAGTTAATCCTGGTGATACGGGGTTTGTGTGATGAGTATGTGTGTGTTTGCAGGCCTGTGTGTGATATTTTATGTTCATATGAGCTGGTCTAGACTTAACTTCCACTCATAATATTAGTAATTTTGGTGCTGTCTCCTCCTCATGCGTGACACTGATTATCTCTCTCGAAGACAGCAAATTGTGCTTTTCTTTGCTCTGCCCTCTTCTTGTAGCCATCACATTGTCAGTAGTTGAGAGAATCGTGTGTGTCCAGCCCAGGCACCTCTCTGTCATTTCACACCAGCAGGGTCTCTGAGTGACCCACCTGCCTTGGAGAATACCTGAGTTCTCATCCTCCTCAGGTCTGCAGGGGCGGGCCTGACCTCATGTTCCCTGTCTGATCATAGCCCTTGTAGGGCTTTGGTTCTTTAAATACTTAAAGAGCAGAGTAACAAATGCCCCTCATTGCCCCAGGCTGCTGTCCACTCCTTTCTACTCTCCTTGTTTTCATGTGGATCACGAAAGGAGAGAACCACATCACTATGGGACTCAGAGCTGGGACAGTCTGTCCTGGGAGAGGAGGGGCTCTCAGAGCTTGGGAATGGGGGGCTATGGCCCCAGGGCTCCTCACTCCAGGGCTGTGTGGGCACCAAGGACACAGCCTTCGTTGGCCAAACCCAGGCCAGGGGTGGGTGCAGGGGAAGTGGGGGCAGAGTGGGGGTGGGGAGGTGCAGGCCAGGGGTAAGCGGAGGGGTGGGTGGAGGGAGCACTAAGGTGTGGGTCCTGAGTTGAGGGTGCATGGTGGGGCCCTATGTCCAGAGGAGGACAAGGAAGGCCGCACAAAGACCTAAAGCAGTGGGCATGAGCCCCGAGGATGGCTGGCAAGGAGTCAATAGGAGCTGTAGAGGCCTCAGGAGGGGCTGCCCTGCTCTAGGTGCAGCAGGAGAGCGGGGAGGACGGGTGGCAGGAGTCCGGGTCAGAGAGTGTGGGAGCTGAGTTGGGCAGGGCCAGCGTGGGCTCTGGCTGTCCCGAAGAGGAGGCACTGCTCCCTCTGTCTGCTGTGGGGTCATTGCTGTCTCAGAAGATGAGAACAGAGGCTGGGCCTGGAGGAGCCGGGCCTCACATGACCAGGTGGGAATAGGACAGGGTGTGCATGTGTGCGGGGGAGTCAGTCACTCACACTTGGTGGGTGCCAGAAGCTGCTAAAAGCCAAGGACATGTCCCCAGGGAGTAAGAAGCCCAGGAAAGGCAGTACTGGGGCTAACTGGACTGCAGTCCAAGTAGGAGGTGAGCACAGAACAGGAGATTAACCCTCCCACTTCGTGGTGGGCTGCTCATTTGCCCAGCCAAGGTGGCTGATGTAAAATCATAAAATGGGTCATTTGCCTTTATTTTCTTGTAACCTTGGACTTGGCAAGATTCTGAGAAACTTACTTGAGATTTAATTGGAGCATCAGTGAGGAGCTGGCTGCACGCTTGCCACCACCTGCGAGTACAGCCTCGTCCCTTCAGCTGTTGCCGGGGGTCCTGCAAAGCACACGGCCCCCAGTGGCTGGGGCAGTCACACTGCTCCCCTCCTGCTCCCAGGCCAAGGAGAGACCCTGCCGTACTGAGTGAGCCACATGGGACCTGATGCTCACTTCCTGCAAACCATCTAACACCCTCTCAGGCAGACACCCCTCAGATCCTGGACCGCAGAGGAGCAGGCAGGGCTAGCAGGCACCCTGAGCGGCACAGCCGTGCAGCCAGTGTGGCCCCCATGCAACACGCGGCCATTCTGCCCAATGGTAAAGCCAAGTCTCTGTGCCTGTGAGGCTCACATAGCCGGTGCAGCCGGTCACCCAGAGACCATAAACTCTGAGACTCCACATCCGCTCAGTGGCCAGGCAGCCATGGCGGCCCACTGGGATTTGAGGAGGGAAGGAAAGAACAAAAGAAAAAGGAAAAATTTAACCATTTCTTGAGCCACATCAGAAGCAATTTCTCAAGAGCCAGGCTGAGCTTGCGGGAGACACTGCAGGCCACTAGCTTGGCTGGGCTGATCCCACGAGTGGCAGATTCAGAAACAGACACTCATTTCCTCATAGTTCTGGAACCAGACATCCAAGGTCACAGTTTCAGAAGGTCTGGACCCTCCTGCAGAGTCTCCTTAAGGGGTCATCCTTCAGTGTGGCCTTATAAGGACCCATGTTAGGTGGTATCATGTAGGTGATTTCCTTAAGACCTTATGACCTCTTTGAAGACCCTATACCCAAATATGGTCTCTTTTTGAGGTATTGGGGATTAGGGCTTCAACATACGAATTTTGGGGACACAGTTCGGCCTCTAGGAGATACTGGTCAGCACTGAACCTGAGAGTGGCCTAAGGCCACGGGACACAGCCCCCAGTGAGCCCGGAGCTCAGATCTCACACGTGTCCCTGACTCTGAGCATAGGTGGGTCTTCAGCATCTGAGGCTGCCCCACATGTGTGCTGGCTCTAAGGTCACTGAGGTGAGAGGGCATGGCCCATTCCCAGGAGACAGCAGGGTCCACCCCGTGGCTGGGACTGAGGAAGATTCACAGTCCCACAACCAGGATGGAGGCCCCATCCTACCTAGGCCGCTATGCTGGGCAAATAACTCCCAGTTTGGGTTCCTACAAGGATGCAGAGCCCGTGCGTGGGGCCACCTGCCCATCTGCTCTTTGCTATGGCTTCATCGTTGTTCTCAAAGGATCTGTTTGTACAATGACAGCAATGACAGCAAACCTACACTCACCCCTGGGTATAGGCCGGGCCCTGCTCTGGGTCCTGGGGCTCTACTGGGCCCTGCGCAGGTGTTGTGAGGAGTCCAGGCCCAGCGGTCTGACCGCCCTCACCGAGGGACACAGGGGGACTGGTCAGTGCCGTCCACCTGGCTGCCGAGTGCAAGCCCCCAGCATGCAGCCACACTCTGCCTCTCCCACTGCCTCAACATTATTCCTGAATAATTTAATTATTTAAGCAGTGCTCAGACACATAGACATTCTATGAAATGTAGAGGAGAAAATGGAGGCAAACCCGCCGCTGCCCACTGGGAACCTGTCTGACCTTTCCTGGGGGAGGGGCCAAGCCAGCGCCTGGCTGATTCCTGGCAGATCTTACGGCTCCTGCAGCCCAACGGGGACAGGCCACCGGCCCGTCAACCCCAACATGAATCAATAAACTGTGATTCAGTGATAGAAGTGAATTAACCACAGATCTGGGAAAAACAGGGTATCTGTCCCATGAAACCCATAGTGCTGGCAGGGGAGGGAGGTGCTGAAAGGAAACTGAAGATACTCTTCTATTTGTATAAACTCCAGTGAGAGGCAGAAAGGGCATTGCTTTTCAGGGATGCAGATGAGGGTGGTGGAACTAAAAAGAAAACCAAGAAAGTTATGGCTAGAGAACTGAGGAGGCTAGTTATCTCCAGGATGGGGTGGGGGAGAATAGGTGAGTGACGGGGCGTCCTCAACTCGAATCGCCCTCCTGAAGCTGCACAATGGTCTGAGGGTCCTCAGGGTTGCTCAGAGCTCTGCCCTAGGGTCCATGGGTGTCAGGGTCAGAATCCCACCCAAATCCTCCTGTGGGTTCTGCCATACTCAGTGACTTGCTGAACCCGTGCCTCAGTTTCCCCATCTGTAATGTGGGACTATTGATGCTGCTTTGCACGTTGGGTCCCTCTGAGGTCTAACAGGCTCCCCTGCATGCAGTGCTGGGCTTACAGCAGGAGGCCAGAAGCCAGGACGGCCAGCTGGTGCGGCTTGAACTGTGGCCCCCTCAAAACATACAGGGTCTTTGAAGACAGAACCAGGTTAGGGTGGGGCCCACATGAAGTAGCTGGTTCCCTTAAAAAGAGAGGGAAGTTTAGAAGAACAGACATGGAGGAGGAGGCAGGAAGACAGGAGTGGAGATCAGTGGGGTGCGGCCAGAAGCCCAGAGGCACGCAGCCAGGCACGAGGGTCCGTCCCCCAGAGCCCTCGGGGAAAGGTAGGATGCCGACACCTGCCCTGGATGCCCGGACAAAAGAACCAGGACAGAGTAAGTTTCTGTTGTCACAAGTCACCCAGTTTGTGGTGGTGTGTTACCGCAGTCCTTAATAAGACCTACAAGGATAGGGCGCTGCTCTCCAAGGACTCCACCCTTGCTGGGACTCCATTTGCCGTGCTCTCTGCTGTAAGCTCAGCACCTGGAGTGTCTGGGCACAGAGCAGATAGAGGCGCTGGGTCAAGGCCTGCCCTGTGTGTGCCGCAGACTCTGCTGGGGGTTTAGACCCAGAGCGCTGGGTGTCATTGAGACCCTGTGCCTTGTCAGCTTCAGCAGAAATGCCACCTGTTATTACAACCGCAGAGGGGGCCCGGGGTGTTCACTTATAGGCTTGTAGTGAGGAACGTGTTTGCAGGTTCACCCTGGATCTCCTTGGCGACCACAGCGTGACAGGCCCGTGGCAGAAGGGCACCAAAGGCCTGGGCATTTTGACATTTGCTGCACGTTACTGAAGGGCCCTCCGGAGAACAGAGCCTCTGACAGAGCCCCCAACCTGAGGGGAGAGTGCCTGCTTTTCCCACACTGGTGCCCAAACCAGGGATTATCCTTCTTTTTAATCTTTGCCAATTTGCTAACAGAAAAAGGTATCAATTGCTTTGTTGCTGTAATTTGCATATCTTTGATTAGTATTGAGTTTGAACATCTTTTCATATGTTTATTCGCCATTTATCTTTCAAAAGGCCAGGCTGCCCCCCTGCAGTCACTAAGAACAGGGGCCTGGGCGGAAGTTGGGGCTGGCTGTGGGCGCTTGGGTGCCCGGCAGCCCCTGTGTGGTGTGATGCTGCTGTCACCCAAGCTCCCGCGCCCTCTGTGCCCCCTGAATGGCCTCCTTAGGAGGCTCTGACAGAGCATGGCCGAGACTCAGTTCCAGGAAATTTGCATTTTAAAAGGGAACTCTGCTCCAGACTAACCAATCCAGGACCATACCTGAGCAGCGGGTGGCTCAGCTCTGGAGCCTCCAAGAGCTGAATCAGCAATCAGCAAATGTGGTGCACACGGTGGCCGCAGCTGCAACAGCCCCTGCCAGTCCCTGCCCAGCCCCGGCAGCCCGGCACGTCTGGAGGTGAACAGAGCAGTGAGTGGACGATTCTTGGGCCGCCTTCCCTGATGGTGCCCGGCGCCAGGCACCTCCCTGGGGGTCGCTGGGCCCTGGGAGCCCCAACCAGCAGAACTGGCCCTTCTGGGCTTGTCGGGCGGGCTGCAGAAGCCCCCCCAAAGCTTCCCTCAGACTTGGCGTCCACCCTAAACCCTCCCCACGGTCACCGCCACCACATCCTCCCTATCAAAGCCCGTTTTGCTCCTCTCTCCTTCATTTCTAGTTCTATAGGCCACCTCATTTGACTTTAGAGGGTTTAGTTTCCGGTCAGTCACATAGAGCTCATTAAATGGAAGATAGAGCTTTTCATGAAACATTTAGAGGAAGCTTGGATTATTAATTTCAAAATTAAAAAAATAATAATCTTGGCAATGAAATGCACTGTCTGTTCATAAAACTCACCCAGGTCTGAGGATAGAGGGTTTGCAACAGTGGGGCTCGAAGATGGGTCTTCGCTTCTCTGGATCCGAGGTCCACCCAGCTCTCGGCCATCCCAGAGGAGGACCTCCCAGTCCCCCTGCACCTGCAGGGCAACCTTCCTACGGCCACAACTGCATCAGAAACCTACAGACCCCAGGGGCAGCTCAGCCCTCACAGACCCATTAGGGATTTTCTAGGGACACAGGCTGCGAGGCCGCAATTGTCAGCCACAGTGGCAAACCACAGCCCCAGCTCCAGACCACGGTCAAGGCAGAGAGGGTGGACCTCAGATTCCATGTACAGGGTGGACAGCAAATGGGCCGTGACCTCAACTGTGTGGAGTACACAGCCCAGAAAGTGTTTCAGTGCCAAGAAGTAAGGAAGTGCTCATATGCTCACACACGCACACATGCTCACAGACACTCACATAGACGTGCTCACACACACACATACACGTGCTCACAGACACACATGTGCTCACACATACACAGATACACACACGTGCTCACACTCACATACTCGCACACACATGTTCACACTCACATGCACACATGTTCACAGACACACACATATTTGCTGACACTCACATGCACACGTGCTCACAGACACTCACACACGTGCTCACAGACAGACACACGTACACACACAGACACACACCGATAGCGAGAACAAGTTGAGCTGTGAAAGGAAGGGGTGCAGGGCTACAACCCAAACTGTGAGATAAATACCCCTGAGTTCACACTGACATGAATAACGGAGTAAATAAGTAAATCAGGGAAGAGAGACGATCTGGGGGGCACCTGCCGCTCCCCACCCTTCGGCGCGCTCTGGGCACAGTGGCGCCACAGCAGACAAACCTACAAATCCACCTTGGCCGGGCGAGCAGGGTCACACCATCAGTGACAAAGAGGGCCGACCGTGTGTATCCTCGATATGGGCTTCCCCCCAAACAGTACTGCCGTGGATAAAGTACCAGGGAGCCCCAACAGAGGCTGATTCCGGACACACTGGCCGGTGGACTCCACAGCTGTCCAGGCCACCACAGACAGCGAGGGTCAGAAACCACCACAGCCAAGAGCCACCTAAGGAGAGGGGACGACTGAACGTCACGTGGGATCTTGGGAAAGAGAAAGTCCATCAGGTAAAAAGTAACAGAACCTGGGTAAAGAGTGGATTTGAGTTAAGGCGTCAGTGCGGCTCTGTTATGAGGACAGCGCGACCCTCCAGTGAGATGTTAATAGGAGTGTGGGGCTCAAGGGAGCAACTGTGCTGCTGCCTTTAGTTCCTCTGTGAATCCGAAACTTTCCTGACGAGTAAGTGTCTGTGTGTAAACAGCAAAGCAAAGGCCGGCTGCCGCGGCCGCTGTGTACAGACTCCTCTCTGGAGTCTGCAGAGATTATGGGTAAAACTGCCACGAACATTTGCACATAGGTTTCTGTACAGACGTGCGTGTTCAAATCAATTGGTGAATATGTAGGAGTGTGGTTGGGGGTCCCAGGTAAGACTCTGTGAAGCTTTGTAAGAAACTGTTACCCCACTGCGGGTCTCCCCACTCTGCCTTGGGTCAGCAGCGAATGAGTGTCCCCATCACCCTGCAGGGCAGCGCACTTGGCATCAGCAGATTTGGGGTATAGCTGCTCTGCCGGGGGTGGTGGCACCCCGTTGGGGTTTAACTGACAATTCCCTGATGACAGGTGGCACTGAGCCCCTTTCCATCCCTCACTGGCAGTTCATTTCTCTCCTTTGGGAGGTGTCTCTTTAGCACTTTTGCCCACTTTTTAGTTGGGTTGCTTTTTGATCTTGAGTTTCAAGAATTTTTTGTGTGTTTTGAGATAGCTTTTCATAAGAGATAGGCTTCGCAAATATTTTCTCTCTGTGTATCGTTTATCTTCTCGGCAACTTAATGTTATCTTTGGCAGAGCAGAGGTTTTAATCTGAATAAAGTCTAAGTTTTGGTTTTTTTTTTTTTCTTTTCCTTCAAGCACTATGCTTTCACGGTTATGCCTGAAATCTCACCACCAAACAAAAAACCATCTAGATTCTCTCCCAGGTTTCCTTCTAAAAGTTTTATGATATTTCATCCTACCTTTTCTTTATGTTAGATTTTTAAACGGTATAAAACGAACTAAGGAGAGTGAAGTGAGGTTGGCAGACAGGTGCCTGATGTATTTTGTGAGAGAAGGTTTAACCCAAGTTTAACACAGTACAGGGAATGAACCATGAGCAGGTCGTGACAATAGGTCGCAGATAAATGAAGCTTGGTGCAGGGAACGCACGCACAAAACCATCCCCGGTGCAGATACGGAGCACCGGGCCCCTGACAGTTTCCTCTCATCCCTCCCAGGGGAGCCGCCTGACGTATGTCAGACAGAGCCTGGAATGCAGAGTGAGCCTGGACCCCTTTTGACGTCTCAGAAATGGACTTGCATGGTGCCTTCCCATCTGTGTCTGGCTCCTTTTGCACAAACTTGTGTCTGTGAAACTTGCCTGTGCATTGGGCGGTTGGCTTGTTTTCCTTGCTGGATAATATTCAGCTGCACGCTGGAGTTCCTGTTCTTTCCATTGTTGAAGGACGTTTATGGAGTTCCGAGGTCAGGGCTGCTGAGCCTTTTAGACAAAGTCCCATGTGGACGGGAGCGCTTGTGCATGCTTCTAGAAGCACAGCTGTTGGGCTGAGCTGTGCGCAGAGCTCTTGTGTGTGGTGCCTGTATTGGTATCCGAGGGCTGCTGTCACTAATCGTCACAACCTTGATGGCTTAAAACAGAAATGTTTACCCTCCTGTTCTGGAGGCCAGATGCCCAGTACTGAGCTGTCAGCAGGCCAGGCTTCCCCTCAGGGCTCCAAGGGAGACTCACCTCTGTCTCTTCCGGCCTGAGTGCTGTTCTTGTGCTCCAGCCTCACTCTGGCCGCCCTCCGTCTGCATTGCTGCCCATCCATGTCTGTCTCTGTGTGCTGTGTCCACCCCCGTCCCTGCAAGGACACCGCCGTGTCTGGCCTATGCTGCCCTGTGGTAGCTCATCCACAGAGTTCTAGAATTTAATTCCCGTCTCAGGGTGTCCTCCGAGCCTCCCTGTTGTTCACTTTCCTTAGAGCTCAAGAGTTTTTCCCTTCAACCACGTTGACAAGCGTCTGCACATTTTCAGGTGGCAGACACCTGTCCAGAGTCACGCTTTGCCCACAGACCCTGCACACATGTCCTGGTGTGGGCAGAGCTACTGTCAGCTTGCAGGGGGAGGTGGGCCCTGGCGGGAGGGTGGAGTGCTCCACAGGCTCACCCTCGGTGTGGCTGTGCTGTGAGTGGCAGTCCCTTGTGGGTGTGGGACCTCACCCCTCTCAGCATCAGACCCTCCTCCATGATATCAGCATCTCTAGTTGGGCACCTATGGGTGGGAGCCCCAGGGTGCTTGAGGCTGCAAGGAGGAGGCTGTCTGCGAAGCTCGTCTCAGCACCAGCCCAGCCCTTCCACACCGCTGGACCCTGCCAGCCGTGCTCTGCCCACTCCGACCTGCTGCTCTGCCCCGAGCCCGGCTTCAGGCTGTGGCCTCAGTTCCCCTGACTCTCCCTCCCTGGGTCTCTGGAGGGAGTTCTGGAGGGGGCTCTGGTTCCATCACGGGCTGGCTGTGGCCTTGGAGTCCATGTCTTTTTCAGTCTGTACGTCCTCCTCCGTAAATGGAGTTCATGGTCCTTCAGAGGGTTGTGAAGACTGAGATGATGGAAGTGACACTCCATTGGCCAGGTACAGGCTCCAGAGCCCAGGGAGGCGGGGCCTGTCACTCCCAGGGAGGCGGGGCCTGTCACTCCCAAGGAGGTGAAGCCTGTCACTTGCGGGGGGGGGGGACTTGTCACTCCCCAGGAGGTGAAGCCTGTCACTCCCGGGGGGGGGGGCTGTCACTCCCAGGGAGGTGAGGCCTGTCACTCCTGGGAAGTCATAGCCTGTGTCACCAAGCGGGGGCTTTGCTCTCCTTGGTTGCTCCTCAGCCTGCTTTGATGGTTTTAGACCTCCACAGGTATTGAGCCATAAAAACTTGTTAAGGAGACATAGGATCGAAAGCTCTTTTCTCCCCAGGTAAAGTCCAGCTGGCAGCCAGGACCCAGGCTCCAGCATCCAGAGGGTCTGGGCAGCGTCATCCAAGCTGCCTGTCCCCAGACTGAGTCCCCAGCTCCGGCTTCTCTCTGCTACAGGGGCTGCGTCTGGGCCTCCCTCTGAGAACACCCCCCAAACTTTACTCAAACCCATGATCTCATGTCAATGGATGAAATTAGCCTCCGAATTCTAATGAGACTGCACTCAGAAGACAGACAGCTCATCTGAACATTAAATGAGAAAAATTGCCACTTTTGCTGGTTCCTTTAGAAACTCATTTGCATTCTGTCGGCTCTCATTATGAAGGGGAGCTATAGATATGGATGGGAGCGTGGGCGGGGGAGGCCTGGCCTGCTGGGGGGTGGCATGAAGCAGAGGGGGCTCTCAGAGATCAGGGCCTCCTCTGCTCAGCTCACACTGCCCGGCTACCACTGCCCACCACCAGGGCTCTGCTGAGGGGCCGGGTGCCACCACCGTGGTCTCTCCCTTGCTGTCCTGGAGGACAGTTTAGCATCCCAGCGGCCTCCCCTGTGGAAGTTCTGTCTGCCCTTCAGGGCTGTGAGCAGGAGGATCAAAGCTGACAGCACAGGGTCCTGCTCAAGCTCTGGGCTCCAGCTGAGCAACAGTCATCCTAGACTTTGCGGCTTAAAGCAAACAGCAAGTGGTCACTTCTCACAACCTGTGCCTTGACTGCGCAGCTTTCTGCTCCTCTGACCTCATCAGGGGCCTGTATCCCACCGGCAATGGGGCCAGCCTGGGCAGCCCAAGATGGCCCCACATGTGGGCGCCAAGACCTGCATCCTCCGAGCATGGCGCTGGCTTCTGAGAGCCCCAGCCATACTTGCTTCTCACCATCTGCTTCCAGAACTGGCTTCCACAGGCCGTGCACCTGCAGTAGCCTGGTGGGCAGAGCCAGCCCGGAGAGCCCAGATTCCAAAGGACAAGGGAGCCCAGTGGTTGGAGAGATGGCTCCCCTCCCCGAGACCCCAAAGTCCTGTCTAGTTATGGATCAGCTTCAAGTCCAGTGTTGTGGGGCTTCTCTGGGTCTGGGGGACATAACCGAATGTGTAACTCCAAGGCTGGACAACCTCCATGGGCAGGCATCCAGCCACCAAGGCAGGGCCCAGCAGCACTGGTCCCAGCCGTCTGGACATGGAGCCGGCACGTGTCCACTTCTTGGCCCTTTTCTCTTTTCTCTTGGAGCTGTCCCTAATTCCAGTGGTGGGCAAACCACAGCCTCAGGCCAAATTGGGCCACTGCCAGCTTTACCAATATAGTTTTGCTGGGACATGGGAGGCTGATGCACTCACCTGTTATCCAAGTGCTTCCGTGTCCCAGGGGCCACATGAATGTCTGAGCAGAGGCCTAGGCTGAAGCACTGACCGTATGGGCCTGCATAGGGACAGCAACTGGCCCTGCCCTCTGGGCACCTGGCCTGGCCCTGCTCCAACTCCTCAGGCCTCAGTGCCTGGCAGAGGGAAGCGAGTTGGGCTGCACCATCTTTGGGGAAAGCGTGCCTGTCGGGGTGTGAGCTGTACTGCCTGCAAGTTTAAGTTATTTCACTGGAACCTCCGAATCGCTCTTTGCCCCTAGCGACCAGAGGTGTGACTCAGGCAGATCATTGAGTCAGTCACCAGAGCTAACAGCTGACATTGGCACTAATTGTAATTAAAAATTAGCATAGAAATGTGCTTTTAGGAGATTAAAATTATTGGTGAGTCCCGACCCATATGCATCAGCCTAAGTGATGGACGACAAAAGAGTGTCGCATTAAATAAAGTACATCTAATGGGCTTTTGCGAGAGAAAAGATGCAAATTCATTGATTTTCCTTTCTCCTTGATTTACAAACATGCCTTCTGCATAGATAAACACCCCCACCAGGACTATCTGCGTGGCAGGCTCTTTGACAGGGCTCTTGAGGCAGCTTCTTCATCAATTTCCACCCAGGTTGGTGACCTCTAATAACAGCTTTGTCCCGTAAGCACTTTCTATGCTCTGGAAATTGCATTACATATTAGAAATATTATCTCTGCGCAGCAAACTATCAGTTAATGATTAGTCGAGTGGCAAAATGAGTGTCAGGGAGAGGATATGGATTTCATGGAACAATTACGGGCTGGCATCCTGGGTACACCCAGCACTGGTGGCTGCTGTCATGGAGTGAGATGAAGACGCAGGTGTCCGGGGGGCCCTGGGCAGCCGCTGATCGCAGTGTTTCCCTTCCTGCTCCCAGGTTCTATGGAAGAGCGAGGCGTGTTTGTAGTGGGGACACAGCCTTACCGGAGGTCTCCCTGGGCTTGTAAGCAGGATGCAGGGCAACAGGGAAGCACGGGGGCTCAGGGAAGGCTGTGAGGCCTGAGCCGGGAAGGGTTAGGTTGGTTCCAGGTTCCCTCCTGGCCCCTGTGCAGAGAAGCCTCCTGGGCTGTTGCAGAACTCAGGCAAGAGATGGGCTGCCTGTGCATGACAAGCTCCAGAAGGCTGGGTTCTGGTCACGTCCTGAGTGCTCAGGTCTCTAAATGGGCAGGATTTTGGTAGGTGATGACGGCAGTGGGAACTAAAGGGGATGTGAAGCCAATATGCATCAGTCCAGCCCTGGGGGTGTGCCGGTGCCTGATGTGGGTGGCGCAGCTGGCAGAAGCGGTGTGCACAGTGAGAGTGAGGCTGGACGTGCTCAGCTCCCATGGTGCACAGTGAGAGAGTGGGGGGGACGTGCTCAGCTCCCACAGTGCACAGTGAGAGAGTGGGGGAGACGTGCTCAGCTCCCATGGTGCACAGTGGGAGTGTGTGGGACGTGCTCAGCTCCCATGGTGCACAGTGAGAGAGTGGGGGGGGCAAGTGCAGATCTCCCTTGCACCAGAGTGAGAGAGTGGGCCGCCGTGCTAAACAACGATCGAGCTCCGGGTGGTATTGCGGGGGACG
>CAUYRH010036852.1:0-30382 GCA_963574655.1 Perodicticus potto | reverse complement strand
CTTCTCCCATCCCCTCCCCTCCCCTGCCCTCATCTGCCCAGCCGGGGGCAGGCCCGGCCGGTGAGCGGCCCGGGGGCGCGGGGGGGGGGGGGGGGGCGGGCGGCGGGGCGGGGGGGGGGGGGGGGGGGGGGGGGGGGGGGGGGGCGGGGGGCTGGGGGGGGGGGGGGGGGGGGTGTGGGGGGGGGGGCGGGGGCGACACCCGGGCGGGCCGGCGGCCGGGACACCGCCCCCGCGCCCCCCCCCCCCCCCCCCCCCCGCCCCGCCCCCCGGCCGCCCCCCCCCCCCCCCCCCCCCCCCCCCCCCCCCCCCCCCCCCCCCCCCCCCCCCCCCCCCCCCCCCCCCCGCCCCCCCCCGGGACGGAGGGAGGGCAATTGGGGGGATCACACCTATGATGCATTTTACAAGGGCACATGTAAAATCTAAGTGTAGAGTATAAATGTCTTAACATAATTACTAAGAAAATGTGGTGAAGGCTTTGTTAACCAGTTTGACCAGCACATTGTACCCCATAATTGCATTAATGTACACAGCTATGATTTAATAAAAAAAAATTAAAAAGAATAAAATAAATAAAATACTGCCTCGCCCCTCAACTGTCCTCTTCCTTTACAAAATAGCAATCTCTAAGCTTTCTCTGTTTTATCCCTTCTAGTTTCTGTGTGATGAAATATCCTCAGTGAGTCCGTAATTAACTCCGTTGTTAAATCCAAAGCACATTTTCTATGCTTATCTTTTTCAAGTTCTCTATAGCATTTGATTCTGCTCATTACTCAATTTTTTTTATTCTCTTTTCCCTTGGCTTCTTCACACAGTTTCTATCATGAACCCTTCTCTAGTGCTTGAGTTTCTCCTTTCCTTTCTCAATACATTATTCTTTTGTAGGCTAATTAAATCCCATGGCTCTAATTACTGCTTACATGTAGATGACTCCCAAGTCACATGTGTATGCTAGAATTCTCTGCCGAGCTCCTAAATAGCTATTTGGAGGGCTCAAGTTATTAGCTACAGGGGTTTCTGTCTCTTTACCAAAGCCTACTTACACTCTTGTACCTGTCTCTGTGAATGGCTGGCCACGATTTAGCTGCAAAAGTCAGAAGCAAAGTCTTACGATTATACCTCTTTGATATCCCCAGAATCTGATGCCTATGCTCTGTGTCCACTGTCACACTTAGGGCTCCCCTCATTTCTTCCCTCAATGACAGGGGGAGCATTGTTGTGGACTTTCTACTTCCACTCTATCACCTATCTGATTGCTTTTCCATATTCTCCATTTTTCTCTGCTTCTGGACTTGAAGATGTTTATTTGGGTTGTACTGGGTAGAAATACATGGGATTTAAAAACTAAAGAATACACCAAGAAAGGGTTTGAAATGATGATCCAGAGGTGGTTTTATTAACATCTGTATAGAAGGAGAAATGAAAACACAAGGTCATGGACAGACTGGAAGAAGAGAGAAAGGTCAATATAACAGATTTTGAAGTGGAAGAGCTGGAAGATCAGCGTCTAAGGCAGACAGGAGAGGAAATAAATAAAGCACTTTTTTATTTCACTTTTCACATAAATTTAATCCTTCCTTTCGCTAAAGCGTCCCTGGATGAAGTTTTTAAAAGGTGCCAACACAAACCTTCAGAGGAAGTAGATAATGAAGTCTGTAGAGAGAGGTCTTGATATGAAGTAGGTCAGCACGTACAGTCGGGACAGCGGGACCAACGGGAGGAAACTGGACACTTTCTTACTTTTCCACGTCAAGCACAGATTAAATATTTTAAAAATCCCACATTGTTTTCCAAGATAGAGTTTTATATTCCTCGTGTGGATGTATTTATGGAGAGACAATCCGTAAACTCCTGGAGAGCATTTGTCTTTCGGAACAATCTTGGGGAGGTAAAGAGATTGGAGGCTTCAGTCTTTAAGCCAGTGCAGAAAGTGGTAAAAACTCAAGATAATTCCTTTAGCACGAAGTTGAAGATTCAAGCATACCTGCAAAATCCATCAACACTGGGGTTTCCTACCTTTCCAGCTTGATCTCCTACCCTATCTCCCTTTGCTACCTAGAGTTCAGTGAGCACAGAATTACTTTTAATTCTCCAGCTGTTGGGATGTTTTCTCGTCCGTCTTTGTTGCTGTCTTTTCTTGAAATGCCTTTCATAGCCCTCTGGGCAAGCTCCTCCACCAAGACAGTGTTAGGAACATAATAAATGCTAATTAAATGCTTTTGGAATAGAAGCCAAAGATGTGGGTAGAAAAGGTACTATTTGTGTTATTATTTTTTTTAATCCCAGGAAAGATTTGGTTTTAATTAAAATAACGAGACTATCAAGAGGCATTTGTCTAGCCTTATGTTTGCTGGCATTAGGCTACCGGGAAAGTCCAGGGTTGAGACTGTGCAGATGCTGGGGAATTTAGGGTGTAGCATGCAAGGTCACATACTGCTTGTCTGAGTTGGCAATTTTCTCTTTATATCATCCTATATTTACTGTCTTTGACTCTCAGCCTAACTCAGGAGCCCAGGTTCCATCAGAGGTTAATGTCTATTGGGCTCACCATCTAAACAGAGATTCTACTTGTTTTATTTTATGTTTGACCTTTAATCTCCCCTACTTTATGAAAACCACAGATACACACGGAATACTCGCTATTCTAAAATCTCAGTTACAAATGTATAGTCCTAGGTAAAGAGAGGTGAAGTTGATGGTTCATATTAAGTTTTTACAAATAAGACCAAATAGTTTTAAGCACTGTACTAATTTACACTGCCACCTGCAGCTTATGAGAATTGTGTAGATGTTCCCATCAACACCTGTTATTTCTGGCTGAAAAATAATCTTTGTTATTTTCATTATTGCTTGTTTACTAGTAAGGAATTGCCTTATTTTCATTTGATTGAAAGTAGTTTTCATTTTCTTTCATTTTAAAACTTTTTATTAAGATTTTTAAATGTGTATGTTTTTAGTGAACAGCATGATAAATATACACAGGTGTATATATCTGTGTAACCAACACCACAGTCAAGATCCTTTCCATCACCCTGAGAAGTTCTCTCATGATTCTTTCCAGTCTGTCTTTCTCACCATTATTTGTGGGGGAAAAAATCCCATTATTTGGATTTCTATACCCATACATACCACTCACAAAATTGAAATATCATGTATATGCTGTGATACATATACTCTATGACGTTGCATATAATGGTAGTCTATTTCTTTTTGTTGCTCAATACTCATACAAATTTATTGTGTGACTATATGATAATTTATTAATCCATTCTCCAGTTGATGGCTATTTGGATTGCTTCACATTTTGCTGTTGTGAATAAAAATGTAATAAGTATTTGTGTACAAGTTCTTGGATAGGCACATTTTTATTTCTTTAGGAAAACCACTACATCTGGAATTGCTGGTTCATAAGACAGATATGTTTTTGACCGTATAAATACAACTGCCAATAATTTCTTTAGTGGTTTCACTGTTTTATATTTCAACCCATGCTGCAAGAGAGCACCAGCTTCTGTGCATCTTCTTCAACATTTAGAATTTATACTAGATTGAAATTTAGAAATTCTAATTCTATGTAGTGGTAACTCTCTATGGTCTTAATCTGTTTTTCCATAATTACAAATGCTATTGTCTATTTTTTATGTTTATTGAGCATTTGCAAATCCTTTTCATGATGGATCTATACAAGTATTCCCCCCATTTTTCATGAGTTGCTATTAATTTGTAAAAGTTTGTTATGTTGTCTTAATGTAAGTTTTTTTATGGATGTGTTTTATGAGGATTTTTTCCCCTTCTTTTGATGATGAAGGTATTTTAATTTTAATGAATATAGTTTATCAAGTTTTTCATTTATTGCTTGTGTTTAAGTTATTTGCCTTCTTTGATGTACCAAAGATATTCATCCTCCAGGTAACAAAAAGCTTCATATTTTTAGCTTTTATATTTAGGTCTGTAATCCATCTTGATTTGACTTTTTTGTATAGTGTAAAATATAGGGCTAAATTCTTTTTTGTTTTGTTTTACTGTAAAGATGTTCAATTGGAACAAAAAGATTAATGAAGACTTTCGTTTTCATACTGAACAAAATAGAAGTTTTGTCAAAAATTATTTGACTCTGTCTGTTTGGATATATTACTGACCTTTATATTAGGTTCCCTTGGTCTGTTTATCTATTCTTAAGCCAGAACCACACAGCCATAAGTAGCTTATTATTAAATTGCAAAATAAGGTAATGTGGGTCCTCAAATAATGCTTCACTTTTTCAAATTTTGGTTAAATCATTCCAAGACCTTTATATTTACATGTAGATGCTATGATCAAGATGTACACATATAATATAAACAAGCAATTTGCATTTGTAAATTTTTATGTTTATGATTGCTTTTGAGTTAACTTTATATATAGCACAAGGCATGGGTCAAGATTTTTTTCTTTTTTTGCATGTGGGTAATACATTTTTCTGAACCATATGTTGAAAAGACTGGATGGTCTTCATTCAATTTTCTTGGCATGTTGGTTGACAATTGATTGAGTGGCATCATCAAGACGGCAGACTAGGAATGTGTAGGGCCATCTCCTCCGGCAGAGGCACTAAGTTAACAATACATAAAGCAGAATGCTACTGAGAGAACTGCAGAAACCAGATGAGAAGCTCTGGTGCCCAGGCCCCATATACCATGGGGCCCCAGACCAACTCTCCTCCTCTAGGACACAAACAAGAGAAACAGTTATACGTGCAACCTTCTGGATTATCTGGGGGCTAGCCCAGGGATGGTCTCTGCCTCACTTGACTCAGAGCACTAAAGAGACCAGCAGTACAGTTTGGAAGCTGCTGAAAGTAGAGACAAATAGCATGTTAGAATTGCAGTTCCACAAGGATATCTGGGGAAGAGAAAGAGATAAGAAAAGATGTGAGAGATTATACAACATCCAGCTGGGATGATTGGTGAAAGTCTTTCCCTGGATAAAGCCAGTATGTGAAGACTTGGAAAAGTGGTTGCTTTTTCAGTCCAAATTCCAGGCAGATACAGCTCCCAATGTATACAAAGACAGGAAAACATGGCCCAAATGAAGGAAACAAAATAAAATTCCAAAAATCAATGTTAAGAAATGCAGATCTGAGCTTCTGGACAAATAATTTAAAATAACTGTCATAGAGATGCTTGACAAGCCAAAAGAGAACATAGATAAACAACTAAGTGAAAATGGTACATGAACAAGATGAGAATATTAATAAGGAGAAACTATAAAAAAAACTGGGACTGAAAAATACAATAACATTACTTAAAAATTCATCAGAGGGGTCCAAGAGCAGACTTGATCACCAGAAAATAAAATCAGAAAACTTTAAGTTAGATAATTTTAAGTCATCAAGGCACAGAAGCACAAAGTAAAAGAAATGAGAAAAATCAAGGAGAATCTAAAGGACACTATCAAGTGGACCAATACAATATGGTAGTCCTAGGTTTGGAAGGGAAGGAGCAAGGGATAGAGATATTATTTGAAAAAAGATGGCTGAAAACTCCCCCAAATATTAGGAAAAAGTGGACATACAGATTTAAAAAGCTCAAAGACCTCTAAGATAAATTCAAAGAGAAAGTATTATACCAAGACACATTGTACTCAAACTCTCTAATGTCAAAGAGAGAGTCTTGAAAACTACAAGAGAAAATCTGTCACATACAAAGCTCACATAAAGATTATCAGGAGATTGTTCAGGAGACAATTGGCAAGACAGAGGGAATAGGGTGATATATTGAAAACGTTAAAAGAAAAATTTATCAACAAACAGTATGCATCCAGCCAAATTATCCTTCAAAAATGAAAGATAGGCCAGGCACAATGGCTCATGCCTATAATCCCAGAACTATGTGAGGCCAAGGTAGTAGGATCTCTTGAGGACAGGGGTTCAAGATCAGCCTGGCGAACATGGTGAGATCCTTTAGAAAAAAAAGATCTATTATATTAGACAAGCATAGTGGTATGTTCTATAATCCTAGATACTAAGGGGGATGAGACAAGGGGATCACTTGAGCCTAGGAGTTAGAGTTTGCAGCTAGCTATGCTTACACTACTGTACTCCATCTGGGGTGTTAGAGCAAGACTCTGTAAAAGAAAAAATGGGAGGGAGGGAAGAAGGGTGGGAAGGAACAAAGGAAGGAAGGAGAAAGATTAAGACTTCCAGATAAATGAAACATGAGGGAGTTCATTACTATTAGACCTACTCCAGTACAGGTAAACACATGAACAAAATTATCAACATATATTAGAATAATTTTGGTAATTAAATTTAAATGACAAAAACACAAAATAAGCCTATAAATCTACATTTTGTGACCTTAACAAAGTGAAGGGGATGGAGCTGTAACACAGAAGTTCTTGCGTGTGACTGAAGTTATCAGTTTAAAATTGAATTGTATAACTTTAATGCATTTCATGTAATTGTAGTAATATATGTTTTATTTAATTGCAACAATAACCACAAAGAAAATATCAATAGAATATACATATAAGAAAATGAGAAGCAAATTAAATCACGCTATTACAAAAAAAAATCGATGAAATACAAAGGAAGGCAAGCAGCAGAGAAAAGTGGGATGAAAACCTGTAAGTCATGAAGAAAACAACAAATGGCAATAGTAAGTACTTTTGTATCAGTAATTATTTTAAATGTGAGATAACCTCATCCATCAAACATATTAGCTAAACAGATTAAAAAACAATATCCAAGTTTATGCTATCTATAAAATACTCACTTTGCATCTCAGAACACATGTAGGCTAAAAATAAGGAAAGAAGAAAGACATTTTATGGAAATGGTGATCCAAAAAAAGGCATTTTATGGAAATGGTAATCCAAAAAACACAGGAGTGGCTATACTAATATTAGACAAAATAAATGTCATCAAAATCTATCACCAAAGACAAAGAAGAATATTATTTAATGTTAAATGGGTCAATTCAACAAGAAAGTACATCAAATGTAACTATTTATGCTTTGAATTGAAATGTGAAATACACAGCAACTTAATAACAGTAGGAGACTTAAATATCCTACACTCAATACATTCAACTGGACAGAAGATCCTGAGGAAATGGAGGACTTGAACAACTGCATAGAGCAATTGAACCTTACAGACATATACAGAACATTTCATCCAACACAGCATACACTCTTTTCAAGTATACTTGAAACATTTTTCAAGAGAGATCATGTTTGACCACAACAATGAACAAATTCAAAAAAGTTGAAATTATATAAAATATCTTTTCCAATTATAATAAGATGAAACTAGAAATCAATACAATAAGGAAAGTTGAAAAAATCCTGAAATATGTGAAACTTAAACAACATATTCTTTAAAATTAGAAGGTTTTAGTGAGAATTAATACTTCCTTTTTAATGCTGAGTGATGTTGGTCTGTACTTTTATATGTGTTTTTTCTGGTTTTGATATCAAGGTAATAGTGGCTTCATAAAATGAGTTGGAAAGTACTTCCTCTTCTACTATTTTACGGAAGACTTTGTGTAGAATTGGTGTTAATTTTTAAATATCTAGAATTCTCAAGGAAACATTAAAGCTTAATGATTTCTTATGTTGAAGGAAGTATTTTTTAAGTAATGAACTTAATTTCTTTAATAGCTATTCAAAAGAACTCTTATATATGTTGGATGAGTTGTGGTAGTTGATGATTTTCAAGGAAGTGATCTATTTCATCTATATTGTTAAAATCATGTGTATAAAATTGTTCATTTCATACTCTTATTATGCTCTTGAAAGCCCCATGGATTGTAGTAATAGCTCCTATTTTATTTCTGTTATTGGTTAAGTTGTATCTCCAATCTTTTGTTGTTGTTGTTAATGTTGATGAAAGTTTGCCTTTTCAAGTTTTCTTTTTAAGAAAACAGCTCTTTATTATGTTAGCTTTATCTTTTTCTGTTTACAATTTTAATGATTTCTGCTTCTATCATTTTATTCTTGGTACTTATTTGAGATTTCTTTTTCTTTTCTTCTAGATTCTTGACATGGGAGCTTAATTAACTGATTTGGAATTCTTCTTTTCTCTTCTGTTATGTCTATTTAATGCTATAAATTTCTCTCTTAGTTCTGTTAGCTATGTTCCTCAAATTTTATGTTGAATTTTCATTTCATTAAATTCAATGTAGTTTTGAATTTCTTTTGAGATTTACTCTTCAGTTGATGTATTACATAAATATCTGTTTAAATTTCAATTGCTTAGAGGTTCTCCTTTTGTCTTATTGATTTCTAATATTGTTCTTTGTGGTTGAAGAACATATTGTGCATAATTTCAATTCTTTTAAATTTCTTGAGATTTGTTTTTTTGGCCTAGGACATCTATCTTAGTTTATATTCTATGTAGGCTTGAAAATAACATTTATTCTGCTGTTGCATGCAATTTCAGAACTACTAACTAGAGTTTCTTAAAAGATAATGTTGTTTACTTCTTCCATATCCTTGATGACTTTCTGTCAAGTTCTATCAATTGTTGAGAAAGGAATGTGCAAATATCCCCTACATTTGGATTTATCTATCATATTTGGCTTCATATATTCAGTAGCTCCTTTGCTGTTTCATATGTACTTGTAAGTGTTCTCTTGGTGGACTGATCCTCTTATCATTATGCATCATACCTCTCTATGTCTGGTAATTTTTGTGGCTCTGAAGTGTGCTTTATCTAATAATATATGGCCATTTATGCTTTCTTTTAATTGTTTGTATAACACATATTTTCCCTCTTTGTACTTAAAATTAATTTCTTGTAAATAACATATAGTTGAGTCATGTTTTTTAAGTCTACTTTGCCAACTGCTGTTTTTTAACTGGCACATTTACACCATGTACATTTAATTTAATTACTGTTATATTAAGACTTAAATCTGTTATTTTACTTTAGTTTTGGGTTTTCTTAAGCTCTTTATTTTTTTTTCTGACTTCCTCTGGGTTAAACATTTTCTTAAAATCATATTTTTATTCATAGGATTTTTTTAGTGTATTTCTTTGTATGGTTTTTAGTGGTTGCTTTTTTTTTTTTATTGAATCATAGCTGTGTACAATAATTCAATCATGGGGTACAATGTGCAGGCTTCACATACAATCATATATAGATAATTTATCACAGTCTAACAGAATTATTATTTTATAACTACAAGGGAGTATAGAAATATTATCTCCTTCTATAACCCTTTACCCTCATTCATTTATAAATATTATAAAAAATTCCTCCACATACTTTCATAACCACATCAATTTTTATAATTTTTGCTTCAACAATCAAACAAAAGTTAAAAAATTCAAGAGGAGAGTCTGAACATTTACTCATAATTTGCTCACCATAATCTTCCTTTTTTCCTGACATGTAAGATTTCTTCTTTTCTAATTAGAAAGCTTATTGTAGCCATTCTTTTAGGGTAAGTCTGCTGATAACTCATTCTCTTGTTTTCCATCACATGAAAATTCCTTGATTTCCCCTTCATTCTGGAGGTATATTTTCACTAGGTATAAGGTCCTGAGTAGACAACTGTTTTATTTCAACTTTTGAAAATTTGTGCCTCGTCCTTCTGGCTGCCATACTAATGAGAAATCTGCTGGCAGACAAATCGTTTTCCCCTTGTAGATAAGAAACCACTTCATTCTGAGTGTTGTCCAAATGTTTATTTGATCTTCATTATTTGAGTAGCTTAACTTTTACTTATCTTGAAGTGGATTTCTTTGTTTTCATCTTTGGTGTTTGATTGGCTTCTTAAAACTTAAAGTTTATATCTCTTGCCATACTTGGTAAGTTTTCAACCATTATATCTATTAGTATTTTTACAGCCTTGCCCTCCTTTTCCTGTCCCTTCTAAAAATCTAGTGACACAAATTTGGGGCATTTGTTGTAGCACCACATGTCTTTGAGTCTCTATATTTTCTCTCTGTTGTTCAGATTGGGTAATATCCACTGTCCTACATTATAATACGCTGACTCCTTTCTCTGTCCCCTCCATTCTTCTGTTGAGTACATTCACAAACCTTCTTATTTCATTTATTTTGTTTTTAGTTCTAAAATTTCCCTTCAGTTCTTCATTATATAGATGTAAATAAGGCTATTTCTTCTCCGCAGTTTTCTTTTCTTTTCTTTTTTCATGTGTATCAGGCATAACTATAATTGCTCATTGAATAATTTTTATCATGGCTGCCTTAAAATTCCTGTCAGTTAATTCTAACATCTTCAACATTTTGGTGTTGGCATTTGCCACTCTGCTTTCATTTGGTTTGAAATTTTACTGATTACTTTTATGATGAATGATTTTTCAATAAAACCTAGATATTTTTGTATTAGGTAATGAGGGTTCTTATTTAAGTGTTGTCTGTCAGCAGGCTTTCTCTGACACTGTTCTGACATGGAAAGGTGAGGCACTGATGCCTCATTCATAGGCAGTGGTAGAAATCCAGGTTTCCTACTCAAACTCCATTGACACCCATGATGAAGGGATTTCTCATTGCTACAAGGCTTAAGTGGAAGTTCTGGCTGTCCACATGGTCTCCATTGATAACTTGTTGTGTGTGGTGGACTCATTCCCATTGGTCAAAGGTGAGAGTCTGGTCTTCACAATGCCTTCTCTAATACTACCTCAGGGGGCAGGGAAGAGTTGCTTCATTATTGCTGGGTGGAGGTGGATGTCCAGGTCCTTTGCATGGGCTCTACTGTCACCACAGGATTAGGCCTAAAACATGGAAGTTCCAGATCTTGACTTGATCGTCTCTGATATCATTCTCTCAGAGTCTTTGGCATTAGAAATTAAGGTCATTGAAAATTAAGAAGGGAGAAGGGAAAGAAGAGGAGGAGTAATGAGGGTAGAAGTCTGGCTTGCTGCTCAGTTTTTCCTAGGATGGACAGAGTAGGGGCACAAGGTTTTAAAATAGTTACTTTCCGAAAGTTTCTTTCTTGCTAGGTAGTCCATTTTCCCTTTTTTTAAGCCTTTGTTTTATTCCTTTAGATGTGGCATTTCTCAGTTTCCTATGTCTTCATTTTTATGTATGGGATATATAAAATAAAAAGTAAATTCTGGTTTGGCACCTGTGGCTCAAGCGGCTAAGGCACCAGCCACGTACACCTGAGCTGGCGGGTTCGAATCCAGCCCCCGGGCCCGCCAAACAACAATGACGGCTGCAACCAAAAAATGGCCAGGTGTTGTGGTGGGTGCCTGTAGTCCCAGCTACTTGGGAGGTGGAGGCAGGAGACTCGCTTGAGCCCAGGAATTGGAGGTTGCTGTGAGCTGTGATGCCACAGCACTCTATCCAGGGTGACAGCTTGAGGCTCTGTCTCAAAAAAAAAAAAAGAAGAAAGAAAGAAAGAAGGAAGGAAGGAAGGAAGGAAGGAAGGAAGGAGAGAGAGAGAGAGAGAAAGAAAGAGCGAGCCTTATCAGTCCCCAAAGCTCTGACTGTCAGAAAAAACCCAAGGCCTGACACCGTGAAGCTATCCACAACTGGGGCTCTGGTTGAGTCTCCAGGGAGCACTTAACCCAAGAGCCCACCCAGCCTCTCTCACCTCTGCCATCAGCCACATGGCGATTTATGCCAATGAGCACACTCACAGCAGGAAAAATATCGGCCAGGGGTGTTGAACATCGTTTACATGGCTGGCTCTGAGCTTGGAGCCAGCCACACACAGAGGCCTGGTTTTTGTGTGCTTGCTTTGCTCCTTAGTTTTGTTATTAAAGGCAGAAGAGCAGAAAGGAAAAGGAGGATTTGAGTACTGATAATCAGTTAGAATTTTTAACTCAGCGCATATTTTGTGTCTGGGAGGATTCAGGGCGCTGCCTCCAACCTTCCTTTCTAGCTCCATTCCCTGCCGCCCCCTATAGGTGACTTGATGGCCCCATCACTTTCCAGCTACTGCCCTGTGAGTCCTATAGACCCACCACTTCTCTGACACCTGCTGATAGCTGTCCTGGGCAGGTGTTTCCATGCCCATCCCTTTGTTCAGGAGGATCCCCCTTTCTTGCAATGCCTGCCCTGCCCCACTCTCAACTTGCCACATTCTTCTTGCCCCACATTCAAAATCATCTCAACCAGTTTTCCAAAGGAGGTCATTTAGAGCCCCTCCATTCAGAGGCAGTATTTTCCTCCTTTTTCCCCCTCCACTATGCTCAGGGTCTACTTCAAGGCACTTCCCACCTCCTTGAGAGGAATTACACTGCCTGGCTTCTCAGGAGCACACACCACCTTACTCATCTTTGTTCAAACGATGTTTGAGTTTCCAAAATGGGTGACTGTACATAGCTCTGTTCCCACTTTTTGGTTCCCCATGTAGAGCAGGTCACTGGAGTCCTCGGCAGTCCTAATAAGTCTCTCGGCAGCACCCTTCAGAGCTAAGTATTCCTCTTCCAATTATCTTCCTCTTCAGCTATAGGACAAGCCAGCTTCCAACCCGCAGAGTGTGGAATGAGACTTCATTGCAAATGTGTCTCAGAAGTGGAAGCAATCTTAAAGACCATTGACTGAGCACGTCAAATTAAAAAAAACTATTTTATATCTGTGATTCTCAGATTTTAATGTGTATGTGAATTACCTGAAAATCCTGTTAAAATGCTGATTTGGGGTGAGTTAAGTTTGGGGTAGGGCCTAAGACTCTGCTTTTCAAACTAGCTGCCAGGTGATGCCCTACGGTCACCCTTTGGGAGGTTGGATTCTACATCACTTTTCAGTTTGAACACTGTATGTGAGTGCTTAGGGCTTAAATGCAGGCATTTCTCCTGCAACCTCCACAACGGCCCGGAGAGGTAGGTGGTGCCATTAACTTACTTTATAGATGACTGTCAAGGAGGTCAAGGGCACACAGCCAGCCAGGGGTGCATATCTGACTCCACTAACTGTCTTCATCAGTTTTCTCCTTCCACAGCCATATACTGAGGGAAGTTTACATCGCTATTTAGGGAGGAGGGACACTGAGGCTGAGGCCATGACTCCAGGCAGGAGGGGCTGGGATTTCTTTATTGTCTTGTTAATGATCTGCATAGAAGCAGAGTCACAGAATAACATAGTTATGTCCCAGACGGTGATTCCCTGAGAAAACCAGTATTCAGCTCTACTCCTGAGCCACCATGAAATCCTGGCAACTGTTGATTGTGAGGCTGTCTTTTCCTGGCCACAAATACCAACTACATAGAGGAGCTGTCCTTACCACCTTCCTGGGACTCGATGCAGCTTAGCCGTCAGGGTCTGGCCAGGATCAGAAGAGAATGAGGGAAGTCAGTGCCAAGGGCCAGCTCCTGGGAAGGGGAGGTTTCCAACATGGATCCCTGTTGGTGCCAAGACCAGTGCTAGAAAAGGGCACGGCGCTGGTCAGAAATCGGCTCCTGGGGCCAACTTGAGCCAAAGGTCAAGGCAAGAGAAAGCTCACATCTGGCACCACCAACGGATTAGAAAACACAAGAGCAGCAGAGAGCAGTTGGACTTCTGGCCAGGCAACCAGCCTCTGGGAAAACAGAATTGATCTTCTCTCTTCCCTCTCCCAAAGAAAATTTAAAGAAAGCACTGTTCACTAATCATCAGGGAAATGCAAATTAACCACAATGAGATACCACCTTACATTCTTACTGCTTGTTAGAATGTCTTTTATTAAAACGTCCAAAAATAATAGATGCTGGCATGGACGCAGAGAGAAAGGAACGCTTATACACTGTTGGTGGGACTGCAAATTAGTACCTCTGTGGAAAACAGCATGGAGATTCCTCAAAGAACTAAAAGTAGACCCACCATTTGATCCAGCAATCACACTGCAGGGTATCTACTCAAAGGAAAAGAAGTCATTTTATCAAAAAGACACCTGGACTCACATGTTTCTTGCAGTATAATTCACAATTATCAAGATACAGACTCAAGTCAAGGGCCCATCCGTTCATGAGTGGATTAACAAAATGTGGTACATGGAGTAGTACTCAGCCAAAGAAATGATGAATTAAGGCCTTTTGCAGCAATTTGGATGGAACTGAAGACCATTATCCTAATGAAGTAACTCAACAATGAGAAAACAACCCCCATATGTATTCACTATTAAACTGGAACTAGCCAGCGAGGGAAGGAAAACTCAGTGGAAATCATGATTGGGGGAAGGAAAGGGAATGATCCATGTAATGGGCACGATGAACACCACCTGGGTGATGGGCACACTTACAGCCTATGGTTATAGGTCCATAGAACCAAAAACACTACACCTCTGTAAGACTTTGACACTAACAAGAAGAAATGAGAGAAAAAGAAAAACTAGAAATACCAAATACCAAAGTAATGATAATAATATAAGGAAAGCATGAGATTCAGGAGGCGGCATACTCCCTGTGAGCCTCCCCTCCTGCCCCACAGAAGAAGAGTCAGGTTGGTAGAAGCTGAAGGGAGGATTCATGACCCTACGGGCCTCAAAAGTCTTCCTTCTTTGCTGCCCTGCTGGAGCTCGAGCACCCAGGGTGCTCCCCTTTAGAGGAGAGCACACATGTGCCCTACAGGCAAGAGCTAAGACTTCCAGAGACAGTGGCCTTGCTGTGCACCTGACACTCCTCCTCTGTCCTGTACCATCTCTCCTCTTCTTACACCAGCCCAGCAGACTGCTTGGCTTTGACCTAGGTGGGCCAGGGAGCAGAGCCACAAACAAGCATCGAACAGGGACACAGGTGGTCTAGGACTCTGCCTGGTGAATGGGCACCATTTGCCACGGTGAGTCGGGTGACGGCTTAGATGCCACATGAAGACACCTGCCCATGTGCCGTTTCACCCCAAGCACTGTCAGGAGGAGGAGAGCCAAAGTGTGTAGACCTGCTTCCTTGCTGCCATGCCATTCTCTTCTACAGGTCTCCCAACAATGAACAGGCTGGTGTCACCTCAGAGGTGGACTCTGTGGGTGGCATGGGCAGTGGCCCAGGACACTAAGCTCCTTAGATCAACCTGCATGGTTCAATTGCTGCTGAAAACAATCTAGGTGGAGACAAGAGTTCTGGGCCAGATGGGGGAGAGTTGCAGCAGCCTTTCAGCTTTCTGGAGGGTCCTTCAGTATTGTTCACTGGACCTACATGGGAAAGGGAGGGACAGGAAAAGGAATAGTTGCCTTCAAGAAACTCTTAACAGTCTTGCACTGGGGTTTTTTTTGGTGGGGGGGGGGCTTAAAATTTTGTCTGAACGGCAGTCTGTTGAGACATGGATTCACTGGGTGAGAGTGGAATTCGCCACTCCTGCAGAACCATTCTCGCTCCTGATGCAGTAAGTTTTTAACCAGTGAAGTTGGCCCAGTTCTAAGAAAACATTGGCAGGAGCTCACCTAGTGTGCACAATGTGAGGGTGTTCAGAGCGCCCCCTGGGTGAAGGGCTCAACTGTAACATGAACTTTACCTTAGAACTGAAAACAATGTAAGCTAAACATTTGTACCTTCATATTAATTTGAAATTAAAAAAAAAAACGGAACTTACAAAAATAGAGTTTAGAATGGTAGTTATCAGGGGCTGAGGTGCAGAAGAATGAGGAGTTGTTGGCTGAAGGGTGCAAAGTTGCAGTTAGAAAGATTGAGCTTTAGTGAGCCATTGCACAAAATGATGACTATAGTTAATAAATATAATATTCTGCATATTCAAAATTGCTAAAAGTAGATTTTAAATGATCTCAACACAAAAAAAGGATAACTGTGTGAGGTGTCTGACGTGATAGTTAGCTTGATTTAATCGTTCCACAATGTAAACATATATCAAAACATCTAATCGTACTCCATAAATATATACAATTATTATTTATCAATTAAAAATAAAATACATTTAGAAAAAATCGTGAATTGCACTGCTGCTTCGTGCTCTCCTAAGGGTAAGACTTCATGGACAGGGTGTGTGTTTTGGCCAGAGGGATGAGAATTGTCACCAAATGAATCTGAGCACCCCCAGTCAATGACAGGCTCTTGGTGTGCAGCCATTAATCAGGAGTGATCAGGCTTGGGGTAAATGGGAGCTTACACATGCACAGATAGAAGGACTAAGAGTTGGGTGGTGCTCTCAGCCCCAAACCTGGATGCTCCCCCTGCTCTGCCCCCCATCCTCCCGCCCACCCTTCATTACTCAGTGGACAAGTACAGGAAAGAAACCCCACCCCCACCCCCAGCAGGCACTGGCTTCAGGGAGGCCATTCGCAGGCAAACCTGCACTTCCAGGCTCACTGTTGCCATGGAGACCGGACGCCTTCTGAGCGCTGGGCTTTATCTGGAGTCCAGGCTTCGAACACCTTGGAACAGTAAAACCCACTCACTCCCCTGGATGGCCAGACTGTGAAAATATCTAACCAGATTCCTGTAGTCCAATGGCTCAGACATCTCCCTGCTGCAATCTGCTGAGGGTCTGAGGGCTCTTGCCCAAACCCTGGTGTGGGGGTGGCAGCCTGCCATTCCATGGGGGGCTATGCATGCAGGCCCAACCTTTCTTTTCTAGACGAGACTTAATTTCAAATCTTGTACCAGACAAATAGACTCTTGGGAGAGGTGAGGAAGCCCCGGGGGGTGCAGGAGGATCAGACCAGCAGTGGGGCTGTGAGAAGAAATGCCGAAAGACCTCAGAGAGCCCGGTCAAAGGGCGAGGGGAGTGCTGGGTGGGCTGTCCATGGTCCACAATGAGCGAGGAGTGCAGTGAAGCTAAACGAAGTCCCTCACCTCAGCTTCGGTCAGCGCGTCTCTGCTTGCTGTAGCTTGCCCCTCACACAGCCTCAGCAATCTTGTGCTCTCACCCCCACCTACCCTGTAGTCCATGCCTCCTACCCTGGACCCCTTGCTCTGCCTTCTTCCTCTTTTCCAACTGTCCACTCAGACCCTCGCTGCCTACCAACTGCATGGTTCTGAAAGTTATGAATGAAGCCAGGCCTGGCTTTGCTCACTGCTCAGAGGGTCAGAGATACAAGCAGGTGTTATCAGCCCAGCCTCTAGAACTCCTCCTCCTCCAATCTGAGGGTTTGTGCTGCTGGGGCTGGGATTGGAATCTCTGCAGCTCCCCTTGTGGCTGACCTCCTAAACGGGCACCAGGATAGTCACGTTTCCAGATTGGATCTCATTACCTGCTCTGATGCTTCCTCAGCACACCGAGGCCCTGGCTGAGCAGCAGGACTGGCCACTCCAGCCTAAGTCCCAGGAGCATTGCTGGGACAGGAGGAGGGATCTATTCCAGATCTTTCTGCCAGGTCTGGAAAGGTGCCCTCAGCTTCTTGCACTCTGGCCTAGTCTCCTTTTCCCAGTTGACCTCAGAGCAGTCCCAATACCTTGCAGGGCTGTGCAGGTGCAGCTCCAGGCAGCAGTACCCTTCTTCTGCTGCTCTGGGCTCTGCAGGCTACTGTGAAAGATGCCCTGAAGCTAGAAAGGCAGGCATTCTCCTAAACCCTTACTAGGCTGACCACCTTATCCCTATTTGCCCGGGATGGAGGGCTTTCCTAGGACCCAGGACTTTCAATGCAAAAACTGGGACAAACCCAGGCAAAATGAGGATGGTAAATCACTCTTGTCCTCACTCACAGCTAATGATCTTGCTTGTCATCCCATGCAGCAGCTACTGCACATGCCCACCTGCCTATACCTGCAGTCACCCAGCCTACGTGACACCTGTGCCCTGGGGAGCCTCTCTCCCAGCCAACCCCCCCCTCCACTCGCTGGGCAGTAGATTCAATCTGCTCTCACTCACCAAGGATGTCGCTTCTGAAATATTTACTCCCCTCCTCCATGTATTCAATTTTCCCTTCTTTCCTGGACCATTCTTATCAGTGTGCAGACTGTGATTTCCCCATCTTCAAAATCAGAACAAAACAACACAAAACAGAAATACCCTTTTTATACCATACGCCCTTCCAGTTAACGCTACTTATTCGCTACAGTCCTTCACATTAAAACTCTAAAAGAGTTGTCTCTGCCTGTAATCGTCATTCCCCTTCTCCTTTTGTCTTATTTTAAAATCTTTTATTATTTTTTATCATGGAGCATTTCCGATAGGCACCAAAACAGGGGGGATACCAGAACGCACCCTTGTCCGCCTGCCACGCCGTTTCCCAGATGTCATCCGTCTTCTCTTGCAGTCACCGGGCAGACGTGTCCCCTCACTACTCCCAAACTGCTCTTGCCAAGTTCACCAATGACCTCCAAGGTACCAGGTCACACTCGGCGGTCACTTCTCAAGCTTCATCTCACTGGTCTTTATAGCCTGTAACAGTTGATTGCTCTCTCCCTTGGAAACATTTATTTTTTTTTCCCACTTGATTTCCAAGATGCCGCACCACCCTGGTTTTCCGTCTGCTTGGCAGCCTCTATAGGCCCCTCCATGTCTCCACGATCCCTCCTTGTGGGGGTGCCCATGGCCCATTCTTGGGCTTCTGCTCACCTGGGGAGCTGTCCTTACTGCCCGGCTAATATCATCCCAGCTTCATGGGCCATCTGCACGCTGGGAGCTCCCAGGCTTATATCCCTGGCCAAGAACTTTCCCTTGAACTCAGCGTTTCCACCTGGATGATTAACCAGCATCTGGAACTTCACAGGAAGCCAGACTGAATTCACGCACACCCCCGATCTCTGCCTAAACCTGTTCTTCCCACACACTTCCGCCTTCCTAATACCTCAGCCCCCAAAACTTTCTTTTCCATCTTATCTCAAGCAGCAGCCAAATCCTTAAATGCCCCACAAGGCCCTAGGAAGCCGAGTCCCAGCCCCTGTCTGACCCACCTCCAGCTGCTCCTGCACCAGCTCCCTGTGCTCTGGCCGCTCTGCTGTTGGCCACATAGGCTCCTGGGAGGCCTGTTGGATGCTCTTAAAAACTGCAGCTCTGCCTGCCTGCCTCATTTAGCTCATAACTTCATCAGACTTACTTTAATTACTTCTTTATTTATAATGCATATTTCCATCTTCTGTCACTGGTATGTATGTTGGTCTGCTATATCCTCAGTGCCTAGAAGAGTGTCTGGTATACAGCTGGTGCTCAGTAAATGTGATCTAATGAAGGATTGAATGAGTAAGTGGGCAACAGAGTCTGCCTCTGCAATGTAAGAGGCCTCTGCAAGGGGGCAATCCTTGTGTAGCTCCCCCCTTTTGCCAAAGGCTTCGGGGGTCTCTCTCTCCCCCCCCCCTCTCTCTCACACACACACACACACACACTCTCCTCCATCTGGTCCCTGGCGTGACAGAAGGACCTGGTGAGTGGTGAGAAGTACCCCAGAAGGTGCAGGCTGTAACTGGCACGACCCCCTCCGTGGCACTATCACGGCACTTTCGCTCTGCAATTGCAGTGGGCACATTCACTGCTGCCACCACCACAGGAAAGACTCCTCACCAAGTCGGGGGTGGCCAGGAAAGCCCTGCTGGGGTCACTGGAATCAACAACACTGAAATGCGGCAGCTATTGGCAAGAACCCTCTGGCCTTCTCAACCAGACCCAAAACAAAAACAAAAAAACCAACCAGCCTGAGTCTTGAACCAGACTGCCTAAGCAGACGAGGGTTTCTGCAGGTGTGTTCACGTAGACAGACTCTGAAAATACACCTGAGGGGACCGATCTTGCTTTCTGAAAGGTCCCTGCTAGGCTGGTGTTAGTGCCCTAACTTCTGACTCGTCTTTTTTTGTGACTTCCTGTCTTGGAGAAGGTGTGTCTCTGATAAGAAGAGTCATCTTCTGCCCAGTGTCTACGCATCCCATGGCACTATGACCCATCGCGAACCTCTGCCGTGCAGGGGCAGGTGAACAGGAGCAGGAGTCTCAGAATCGGTCTGGGACTCACAAGGAAACAGGGCTAACTGGTGTTGGCTGGGGCAAGTTACTCAGCCCACTCTGGGTTTCAAGTTTTTTGCCTGTAAAATGGCGATAACAAGAGCTCTCCCCTGGGTTGCTGTGAAGGTTAGAATAAGGCAGTGTGTGTCCAGCTACTGTGGGACCTCCCTTCCTTCAGAGCAAGTGAAGCTGAGCCCTGAGTGGCACTTACAACCAAACGCCCCCCCTGTAAGTAACCCATGGGGGAACCGCAGAGACCTCTAATACAGGGCTCTTCTCCATTCCATTGTGTGTGTTTAAGTCTCTTTTTTTCCTCTGTCCTTTGCTTCAACTCTTGTTACTGACTTTCTGATCTCTCTTCCTTTATTCCTTTCTGTATCTTCTTCCTGCGGTTTTTATAACGCTTCTGGGGATACCTGGCCACAGCGTGGGCCTGCTATGACTCTGAGCACTCAACAGGTAGCTGACACCTGCTTTACAAGCACTGCCTGAATAATCCGCTCACTGAATTTACCTTGTATTTCTAATCGGACTCTGATTATCCTCGAGCCAGGCATTGGTGGTCCCTGTTCTAAACAGCGCTGGGAGTCTCTTTTGGAAGCTTGGATGACATCAGTCTTGTTAGCCATTTTTATAGGCACCAGAGGCAATGCAGAGATAGAAGTAGACTCCAGCGTCAGGGAGGGCTCCTGTGACTTCAGGGGGCTGAGGGCAAGGATGCATATGGATCTGTCTGCTTTGTAACAAGAACCACAGGTGCAGGGATAATTAACAACTCTCAGATGAGGCCTCAGATAAGGGGATATTCTCTTGTTAGTAGGACTTAGAGAAGGGGAGGCAGCAGAAGAAAAAGGATTCTGACTGTGCGGGGTCCTATCTACCAAAGCCCTCTGCTCTTACCTCTCTCCTGTTGGGAGACCCCATGTTTTAGCCTAGGTGGTCCCACAGTTGTTGGCCAACACCCCCCTTCACAACTGCTCCCATCACGTTAGGCACCGGAATGAGTTCCAACACCCCTTTTTAGGACTTTCTCACTGAATGGCACTCTCTTTCCTTTCCTCGTAATTCTCACTTTTCCTCTTTCTGCCCTTCCTTCTAAGGACGTAATGCTGCACGTCTTGTCTTCCCTGCTCTGATTTCTGCCTCTGCCTTCCTGCTTGTTCATCCCTTAGCCAAGCCCTTCTCCAGAGATCCGGGCTGTCTAGGAAGCTGAAGCATTCCCGTTATCCGAAGAGATCTCCATTTCCAAAGCACTCCCTACCCTCAAACCAAGTATTTGTACTTTCAGAACTGTAGTCATTATCGAAATAGGAAGATACACGTGAGGTATATTCCTGGCAAGAGGAGGTGTTGGAGGCCTGGGCTAGGAGGCGTGAAGAATCTGGTCCAGACAGTGGATGGGAAGGACAGGCAGTGCATGCACAGCACAGGGCAGGGTGACGCCACAGAGTAAGTTAGGATGGCAGGATAAGAGGCATCAGATGCAGCCAAGCCCCACAGCATGAGCAGGGCAGGACCCCTGGATGTGCAGGCAGCAGTGCTCCTCTATTCTGCTAGACTCATGACAGCCGCCTTGCTATTCTTGACATAACAAGGAAGCTCCCACCTTAGGCCTTCCTATTGCCTCTTCCTGGGAAGCAGTTCTACGCTCAATTCCCATCTTATTAGAGAGGACTTCCCAGGCCAGAGTAGGTCCCTGCCATGGCACTCTCTGCCCCATGACCTGCTCTAATTTTTTTGTCCCTGTACTTATTGTCAAGAATTTATTTTGTCTGCTTTCCCCAGTGGAATGTAAGAACAGGTTCTATTTTTTACTTCTGAATATTTCTTGTTCATATGGCAGGTCTCATTAAGTATTTGTTGAAGGAATGCATGAACCCAAAGCTACAATATTATATATATAAATATTAAAATATATAGAGAGAGTTCTGTTGGCTGAAGTGTTTGGTGTTTCAAGTTGGACCACCTACAAGGGGTAGGTACGAAGGTGGGAAACCACAGCAGTGGAGAAATCTTGGTAAGACTCACCATGTTCTGTTGGAAAAACCCACATTTTTACCTCTGCTCCATTGGAGGTTGGTGTTTGGTAGTAGGTCTCCAAATTGGCCCCGTGTTTCCCAGCTTCTGGTATTCATACCACTGTGTAGTTCCCTCCCATCTAAAAGACAACTGATTTGTGTCATCTATAGGACTTGCAAAAATGATGGCATGTAACCAACAGGCTTGGTCTTAAGAGACAATGTGGCTTCTGTCTTTCTCTTTCATGGACCACCAACCACCATGCAGTGAAGACACTCTGGCACCCAAGGAGAGAAGGTCACGTGGAGAGACTGAGGCCTTCTGCCAACACCCAGCACTGTTGGAGTGAAACATCTTGGAAGCAGACCTCCAGCCCCACTCCAGCCTTCAGATGACGCGGCCCACCTGACCTTGTGAGTGCAACCCCAAGTCCATAGCCCCCAAGTTCCCAACTCATAGAAACTATGTGAGATAATAAATGTTTATTATTGCTTTAAAATGCTACTTTTTAGAGTGATTTGTTTCATAATAATAAGTGATTATCACAAGTAGATGATTACCAGAGGACCAGCAAGCCCAGGTTTGAGCTGATACAAGTATGACCAGGATTGTCCCTTTCAGCAGTTATCTGTTCAGCTCATCTGCCCATTTGGAGCCTGCTGGTCCCAAGTTGATTCTGCAACTCTTAGTAGCCACAAATGCCACCTGTATCCTCAATAAACTTTATTTAGACACAAACAGACACAACATAAAATACATACACAGATACAGATATTTTGTTTTCTCTATAGGATGAACAAACATCACACAGGGAATTTAAAAAGTAGGTGCACGGAACGTAAAAAAATATTGCGAAGTTCCTTGTTTAGTCACACTTGAAACAGACACATATCTCGGAGGAAGACAGGGATCCACTATCCCTACGACAGAATTCACATGTGGTCTATAACAGCACACAAGTGTTAGGAAGGTAATCAGAGGAGTTAGAGATCCAGTTACTCTTGACGTGACAGAATGCTCACAACACTAGTAGGACTCTGTTGAAACCAAAGACAGAATCGAGGAGGAGTTCACAGCCCCTGCACAGATGCTCTGCAAGCTGTCAGCTAGGTCGTAAAGCAGCTCAGCAGAAAGGCTAGGTTAGTTTCATCTTGTGGCTTGAAGGTCTGCGTGACCTCTACCTTTGTGTCCACGTCATGGCGTGTTTACAGAGAGACACTTAGGATGCTGAAACTTCCCACATGCACGCTGGCTTGGAAACCCACAGTACAGAACATTGACATCAGTTTATAAAGTGTGGCTTTCAAAAGGAAAAGGAATAAGAGCCAAGAGGCGAGCAAACACTTTGCAAAGGCTGCCTCATCCATTGGCAGTGTTTCCTGCCACGCTGCCTGTGGTCCCCTCCCACAGGGGGCCACCGGCATCTGAGTCCTGCTTCCCGCCATGGCTGCAGCGGGATGGATGTCTCTTGGAAGTCTAATGCCCTCTAAAGTGACCTTCTGGGCACTCCTGTCAGAAGCCACGCATGTTACCGGGATAAGCAGCCATGGAACCACCCCACTCATTCCTGTCCTGGACCAGCCTCTGGCCTCCACACCATCTTCACACTTCAGATCGGGGTTCCCTAGGCAACCCCTGTATTTTAGTAAAAAATGGTTTCCACTGTACCCTTCGTGTGTCCTCTTCCTAATGTGACAAATCCAGATGAGATGAAGTTATGGAGATCTGGTCCTCCACTTCGGTAAGCATCCTTCCCATAATGCCCTGCAAGAAGATGGGGCAGAATTACCTGGCACATCCACCACACCAACACAGAAGACAAAAGGGCTCCGTCCCACTGACGGCCGTGGGGCGCTCACCTCAAACCGGCAGCTAAGTCGAAAGGTAGAATGAGTCAAGAATATATATGTACATATATATTATATATGTGATATGTAAAATTTCATATATAACACATGTAATATATAATACATATAACAACATATGTGTGCATATATATTACATATATTACATATGTAATATATATTACTGAAAATATTTATATATATGTATATATATATATAAGTATGCAACACAGAATAAAGTCTCAGCAATGTTACATTCAAAGCAGAGGAGGGCAAAGAAGACACATGGCTTGATTTTGGCATTTCTGACTGAGCGCAGGGTAACCAGAACATCGGTCTATTTGTCCTACCATCCTTTTCTTTTTTGCTTTATTTTTTTTTCTTCCCCAAACATACAGAAGTGGGCCCAATGGGGACTTCTCTCTGCACATACATGTTTAGGAATCATACCACAAACTGAGGGACTACAGCCTGTGGCCTTGCACACGTCCAACATGAGCTGAGGCTGACAAAGAGAAAGGTGGTTATAAAATCCTGGGAAAATGCGAATGTGTTTTCCCTGCGTAACTTTCTGCGGTAAGAAGAGCTGATCCTCAGACCGAGGGCGGGTTAGGACTGTGGGTAGAAATTCAAAGTAAATGCTCCACTTTTGACATTCAAAACAGGATTTCACAGTTCACTTGAAATACTGGCATTGTCAAGAAAGAAAGGCCTTCCTAAATCCTAAATCTGTCCTGATGTAGGTACATGTGAAAATGGAGAAAAGCCGGGTTTTTTTTTTTCATGTTGCCTCAAGAACATAATTAAAAATCGTACTTATAACTACTATAACGGGTGGAACTACTGAAGATACAATGTTAAGTTAAAAGGTGGATGGGCAATGGCATATTAAATAGAATCACAGTGCTGCAAAAATTCAAACCAGTGCACACATAAAAAAGGATGGAAAGAAGGCACAGTGAGATTTTGACTAGTGCCCTTTGGACAGTGGGACGTGAGTGTAATTTCTTCTCTCCTTTCAACTTCTCTAGACCTCCCAACTTCTTTTTTTTAATACAAATATGTAATAGGTCTAATATAATCAAAGGAAATAAATGGGAAAAAAATAATGATAAATGCAAACACAACCCAAATCACTATTTTTCTTAGCACAGCACTCTATGGATCAGTAGACCCCAGCCCTGGCTGCATTCTACAATCATCTGGGTGCTTTTAAAAACACACACACATGCTGGGCACGGTGGCTCACATGTGGAGTCCCAGCTACTCAGGAAACTGAGGCAGGACAATCACTCGCGTCTAGGAGTTTGAGGTTGTTGTGCACTATGATGACACCATTGCACTCTAGCCTGGGTGACAGAGTGAGACCATGTCTCTCAAAAAAAAAAAAAAAAAAAAAAATGGCTCAGCGCCTGTGGCTCAACGGGCTAAGGCGCCAGCCACGTACACCTGAGCTGGCGGGTTCGAATCCAGCCCGGGCCCGCCAAACAACGACAGCTGCAACCAAAAAAAAAATAGCCTGGCGTTGTGGCGGGTGCCTGTAGTCCCAGCTACTTGGAAGGTGGAGGCAAGAGACTCGCTTGAGCCCAGGAATTGGAGGTTGTTGTGAGCTGTGATGCCATGGCACTCCATCCAGGGTGACAGCGTGAGGCTCTGTCTCAAAACAAAAAAAAAAAAGAAAAGAAAAAATATAGACCTTCTCCGACCTCCAGACACACTCCAGAGATTCTGACTCAGTGGGACAGGGTTCAGACGTAGGCAGGAATATTTTAAAAGAGCTCCCAGGTGATTCTAACGTGCCCTGTGCCCAACTGTAAGTGGAGAAACAACCGAAGTTTGTTTTACTAGGATAGGTCCCAGAGTGCCTCTTAGGTGCCCGGCCCCACCCACTATGTTCAAAGGCCCAAGCTCTTCCCCTGGACAGCAGAGCCCAGCCCTAGGCTCCTCCTTGTTATTCTTCCCAGTTCTCAAAACAGAGCCTGCATCAGAATTACCAGGAGAGCATCAAACAGCCTCCTGGGCCCCATTCCCAGAATCTCTGATGTGATGCAGTACAGAGCTCAAGAGTTTGCTTTTCTATCTAGCCCCCTGGTGATGCTGCTGGTCAAGGGACCACCCCCCGAGAAACTTTGTCCCAGTGAATCAGAAACACGAGGATTTTGTCGCTGCCCTCAAGCCCTCCCCTCTGGAATTGATTTCCTCATTCCTCAGGGCACAGAGCTTTCCAAAAGGAATATGCTTGCTGTAAAATACTGTTGTCACAACCCATCATTTAGGAGAATAGAATTACTAAAGTTAAACTAAGAGCCTTCTGCCCCGATCTCAGGTGATGTCACAATTCTTAAAACTGAACTCTCTAGAACCTTCAGAAATACATCCTCGCTGTGGGAGGAGGGGATGGTCAGGGAGTGTGCAAAAGTTTGTGCCACCAGCACCAGGAAAAGCCCAGCTCCTGTCACCCTCTCCCCACCCTACTCCAACTGCTAATAAAGGAGTAAGAAAAACAGAACCTGGCTAAACATGGTGGCTCACTCCTGTAGTCCTAGAACTCTGAGAGGCCAAGGCGGGTGGATCGCTTGAGCTTAGGAGTTCAAGATCAGCTTGAGTCAAAGCAAGACCCTGTCTTTACTAAAAACAGAAAAAACTAGCTGGGCACTGTGGAGGGGCCTACAGTACCAGCTACTTGGGAGGCCGAGGCAAGAGGATCACTTGAACCCAAGAGTTTGAGGTTGCTGTGAGCTATGACACCACAGCATTCTACCCAGGGCAACAGAGTGAGTCTCTGTCTCAAAAAAAAAAAAAAAAAAAGGAAGAAAAAAGGGACTAATTCAGAACCCTCATAAATTTGGACCTGATTAATTCAGAACTTGTGGTACATCCTGCGGAATTTGGGCTGGTTTATTTTTGTGTTCCTTATAAATAACATTTTTGATAAACAAATCAATACCGAGAAAGACGGAACATAAAACAGAGCCTGTGCCACTTACAAATAATTCCCATCTGTCAGCTGGAATCGGGCCCTCAGGTCTGAGCCTTGCTCTAGTGCTCGGGCATGCTGCTTATCTGAAAGGAGCTGAAGTTTTCAGATCATCTACTATGAGCCAGGCAGAGAGACTGAGCCTCTGCAAATGTGGCTTTTTTTTTCTTTTCACATAATAACAGCTAACATTTCATAGCATTTTGCAGTTTACAGAAACCTCTCACATAGACTAGTTAAAAGTAGTTAATACCTTGTGGTTATGTTGATTATTGTTACTATCCACCCATTTTATTGATAGAAAAACTGAACCCAGAAGGTTAAAGGTGACAGATGACCCATTCAGCACTGGCATCCGAGGCTTCTGACTCCAAATCCCACGTTCATTCCTGCATACCTGGCTTCGCTTACTCCTCACAAGAACCCTGTGTAAAACAGTGATTTTCCCAAGGTCATGCAGCTAGTCCATGGGAGATCTTGAATTCTAACCAGGTCTAGCTGTCTTCAAAGTACACAGCCTTTCTACAACTCTTGCCCGAGCCACCTCGCCCCCGTGGCCTGCATGAGTGCAGCTGTGACTCTTCCCTGGGACTATAGGCAGGACACAGTGGAAACGTCACGATTGGAGAGTTCCACTTGGTCATATGCAAGTTCAAAGAAGTTAGAAGTACTATTAGAACTTAGAAATACACGATTTTGAGTGAAGGAAAAAGAAAAGAGGCTAAGATGTACTGAGGCAGAACCAAGAGGTTTCTTTGGTCACATCAGTTTGGGAAATAAAATGAAAAGCTACATACACACACACACACACAAAAGTTTAAGGATTTCTCAGAGGGAGAAAGCACTGAAGTCTCTACAGAGCCTTTTTATCCTTTTGAAAGGCATCCCTTGGGATGCTTTTGGGGAAAGCTGCCTGTGAAGTCAAGGTGGGAAGCGCAGCGACAGTCTCTGCTTTTGTCTGAGCTGTAATTCTCAAATGTGAGCGTGCACCAGACTCTTCTGGATGGTACATGGATTCCTGAGTTAGGGGGTCAGAGGTGAGGCCTGAACATTTCCATGTCTAACAAGTTCCCCAGTGATGCCCTTGGGTCTAGAACAACACTTCATGAACCACTGTTGTTTGGACCAGTGACAGGTCAGTTGTCAGCTGAACCGTGGGCAAGGTCTAGGGTGATCTACATTCTCTGCACCCTCCCAAGTTTGTCATGAACAAGGTCAGTATGCGGGAAGAAGAGCCGGCAAAAGTGAAGCTCCATTCAGGTAGATGGGAAGAGGGGCGTCGGCACCTCTTCTTTTCCTGGTGACACAGAGAGTCCCTGGGTTGATGATGTGAATGATATGAATGACATCACAGAATTCATTAGTTGTAACACAAAGAACCACCTCCTTCTCTGTCCTACTCCAAGCAACTACTCCAAGTCTCTGCCCAGCAGCCTGCTATCAGGCCAAGAGGGCAAACTTTGACCTAATTGCAATTCCAGAGAAACAACCCTATATCCAGCAAGAGTTCTGTGAAGCCCCAGATCCTGTGAGCACGCCCACATCACAGGACAAACACACAGTTGACCCCTAGGAACTCGGGGGTTCGGAGCATGCCTGCCCCTTCGCCTCCACCACCGACAACCCTCTTGAAAGCAACAAAGATTTTGCTCCATCTCAGGCACGGCCCAGGCTGCCTCAACCTCTTGTCAGAATTCTGTGCCCTCCCCACATCTCAGTAGAAATCTGGAGTGACAGGGACAGTGTTGAGGGACAACTGTCCCCAGGCAGGAGGCAGATTAAAACTACAGAAAGGCCAGAGGCTGGCTGCCTGAGTGGCTGATGCTGCTGGCTCCGATAAGGAACCGGCCAAAGGGGACGTTCTCTCTGAAAGAGATTTCCTGCAAGAAATGGGAGGAGCACATGAGATCATATCCGAGTGGGAACCTCCATAAGACGAAGGAATTTTGCATCTGTGAAATCTGATGAACAGCCATAGAAGGACGACAAATAGCTTGGGTCAGTTCGCCTGGGGTTGCAGAGCTGGACAACAGAATGGACGCAAAAGGAAATCGGGAGAGTGGAGTCCAACGAGAGAAATACACCGAGTACCCAGCAGGGAGGAACAGAGATAAGAACTGGGGCAGAAAAGACAAGACGGAGATGGCAACTCAGGGGGTCACATGTATTTAAAATAAGAGACAGAAGGGGTAATTCAGAAACCATAACTAAAAGTCAAAATTCCTTTTTTCTTGAGTCGATGGAAGACGTTAGTGTTTACATTAGAAGAAGTAATCAAGGAGCAGGATATCTATTAGAAGGGACCAACATTTAGATATACTCTGGTAAAATGCCATTTAAAAGAAGAAAACAGGGCAGTGCCTGTGGCTCAGCGAGTAGGGCGCCTATGGTCCCAGCTACCTGGGAGGCTGAGGCAAGAGAATCGCTTAAGCCCAAGAGCTGGAGGTTGCTGTGAGCTGTGACTCCACAGCACTCTACAGAGGGCAACAGAGTGAGACTCTGTCTCTACAAAAAAAAAAAAGAAGAAGAAGAAGAAGAAAACAAAGAAAAATTCAAGCCAACTGCCTAAAACATGAAACCTATAAAAAATGAGGCAGCCTTTTAAAATATTTTGAGATCTTCATTTCTGTAAAGGTGAGACAATATACTCACTGAGGGACATTCTGTCTGGGACCCACCTGGCAAGATTCAGCCTCTGTGTCCCCAAATGCAAAACAGAAACAATAATATTACCCATTCCATAGGGATGTTGAGATGACTAAATGAATTAATATATACATATTGTTTATATTATATAACATTTGGAGCAGTATTACTAGTATTATTTGTTTGCTAACATTTTTGATTGGAGATACTTTGATTCTATTCTTCTGCCTCAGATTTCATTGAAAATAATAAAAAGATGGCTCAGTGCCTGTGGCTCAACAGGCTAAGGCGCCAGCCACGTACACCTGAGCTGGCGAGTTTGAATCCAGCCTGGGCCCGCCAAACAACAATGATGGCTGCAACCAAAAAATGGCCGGGCGTTGTGGCGGGCGCCTGTAGTCCCAGCTACTTGGGAGGCAGAGGCAAGAGACTCGCTTGAGCCCAGGAATTGGGGGTTGCTGTGAGCTGTGATGCCACAGCACTCTATCCAGGGTGACAGCTTGAGGCTCTGTCTCAAAAAAAAAAAAAAAGAAAGAAAAGAAAAGAAAAAGAAAATAAGAGAGCGATGAGTACAGAGCCGAGAAATGAAACAGTGTGATGGAGAGACTAAGCAACTGTTTCAGAACACATGTCACAGAAGGCTTTGGGGAGGAGGGGAGGAAGGGGAGGAGCCAGTCACACCCAATTCAGGAAGAGGAGTGTTTCAGGCAGAGGAAACAGCAGGGCTCGGGGGTTCGGGAGGGTTCTGATCTGTGCTGCCTGTGTTAGAGCCCTTCTTCCTCTGTCCCTGCAATGTCCCCCCATGCTTTCTCTTGTCTTTGCAGTTAAATCTGGTCTGGTAATTCCAGACTGAACTCCTTGGTTTTCTCTGCCACTCTGGGCACCAAGACCTCTACTCTTTTTTTTTTTAGTATTTTTATTTTTATTTTTTTAATTATTATTATTTTTTTGAGACAGAGGCTCAAGCTGTCACCCTAGATAGAGTGCTGTGACATGACAGCTCACAGCAACCTCCAATTCCTGGGCTCAAGCGAGTCTCTTGCCTCCGCCTCCCAAGTAGCTGGGACTACAGGCGCCCGCCACAACACCCGGCCATTTTTTTCTTGGTTGCAGCCGTCACTGTCGTTTGGCAGGCCAGGCTG
>CAUYRH010036843.1:0-36248 GCA_963574655.1 Perodicticus potto | reverse complement strand
TGAGGCTAGAGGCCTAGAGGAGGAGACGGGAAAGACCGGGAGAGGAACGGAGAGAGCTTCTGTCTCCCTACTTGAAATCTCTCCCTCTACCAGGAGCTTTGGTGTTTTCTGTATTCTTTTCTGTAAATCAATTCTGTCTTATCACGTACGGGTTGGGGGGGGGGGAAATAATGTAATGAAGAATAATAAAATACATGTATTTAAAAAAAAATAAATAAAAAATAAAATGCTACTGAAGAACACAAAGAAGAACTGAATAAATAAAAGTATTATATATTCAAAAAAAAATGCAAAAAGCCTATCTGGAAAATATTTATTAATTGTTACAGTTAGCACATTGCTGTCAGGGAACAACGTTGTCTCAGGATTCTAGAAATTGTAGGAGGCAAACAGGACATGGTAATGAAGTATTGAACCCATTTTTACTACAGAGAACCAAGAGGACACCGTGGAGCTATACAAATGCAGTCCTTTTTCTTCCGGTAGGTTTAATAACTCATGATAGCTACATCATTCATGTCTTAAAATTGCCTTACTTAGACGATTGGACATTTTTACATACCCTCTAACACTAAGAATTAGTCAAATAGTATTTTTAAGGTACTCTGTTTTTAACCAGCCATTCGTTGAATAAGTTGGTTTGGGAGCTTGTTTTGTGTGCGAACATACTATCTCTGATTTCATTTTTTTCTGCCACGGTGCCCACCGCACAGTAAAAAGAAAAAAAATTGTAATTGTAGTTTTGTCCTTTATAACACAGGACAAATAAATGTCAAAATCAAATGGTGGTGTCCCCCAAAGGAAAACACACTTCTATGATGAAATATTCTTCCTCACTTCCCATTGCTATTCCTCTGAACACCCAGGTGAAGCTGCCTCAGGACCTAATCAAATGCTGATAATTTGCATATAATAAAAAATCCTGCAGTGAGATTTTACAACATTAGGAGGGAAAGTGCCTGGTCTAAACTGGTAATTTATGAAAAAAAAAATATATATATACGTCTTCTCTCAATCAACAGTTACTAAATAGTATAGTTTGACTGGACCAAATATGGTAGGAGCACCTGCTTATGTTGGTGATGTCTTAATTGTCAGTTTAATTCTTTGTTTCATAAATATCCTTGGGAGTGACATACTGCTATTTCCTATGTTCCTTTAAAACACTGTGATATTGACAAAATGTCAGACCCCTTCTTAAGAATGACAATAACGATCAACTTTACAAAGCAAGGTAGCTTCATGAAGGTAGCTTTAAAAATATAAAGAAATAGATTTTCCTGGAAACTCTTTGTACTTATGTTCAAATACTATTTTGTTTTTCTTAAAGATCATAATTCATATAGTACGTGTTAGATTTTCTTGCCAGATTTATTCTTCCCACAAGGTATTTTAAAGAAATGTATTTTTAAGTCACAGGCACTATTTTTCACGTACGTATTAGCCCTGATTATTTTGACAATTTCTGCAAGTTTGTCAGGTGGTAAAATAGAAAATCATTTTGCAATATTTCTTTTGAATCTGTAGGGTTAAACGGAATCTTTAAAAAATTACAGTTAGCACCCAATTTGTAAACACAAGATATTAAATTTCTAGTTCTCTAATTCTAACATTACACACACTATTTTGAACAATGTCTTCTACAAATTACAGAAGCTACCCAGGCATTTGAAATGTTGGGTCCCCTATTTTTTTTAAATGAAAAGGTTAAATCTCCTTTCTCTAAAGTTGAAATACTTAACTGGTCAAGGAATGTATTTCACTTCTGCGACAATCGCCGAATGTTATGCAGTACGGCAGAGAGATACATATTAGTATGGCATTTGCATGGGACACAGTAAATACTATTACAATTCTGTGTGGCCACAATAAATACTATTGTTTTTAAGGACATGATAAATTGCAGAAAATGATTTGCTGTTTGAAGGCCATGTGGTCAGATGGAAAAAGGCTTAACTGAAACATGAGAAGTTGAGATTAGTCAGAGATTTCCCGCCTGGGGTAGACTTAGAGAAGTTACCCCGGGACATTTTGAATTTCTTTTACTGGAGTTTTTGCCATCCTCTCTGGAGGGAGAAGAACAGGCTAATATTTAGTGCTTGGTCAGTGGACCTTCATATAACAAATCCCGTTGTTACAGGAATGTTAGTGTCCTGCAATTCAAATTTTCTCCTGAACAGCAATAATCATGTGGAACAAGGCCCTGTGACACCAAAACCAACAATCACAATAGCATGAAAGATTTGCCTCTGCTACCCAATTTCAAGCTAGCAAAAACTGCTGTATTATTTTCACTTAAAGCAATTATGCGGTCATTCTTCCTTAATCTCAAAAAATAGGATTTTTTTATCTAGGGAAACAAGGCTCTATCTTTGCCTTAGAGATGAAATAGAGGGAGAAAGACGTGAAGTACGCTGGGAGATTTTAATTCTTCACCAGCAAGGCATGCTCAGGGACTGGGGGTCCACCGGTGGGCAGGAATGGTGTTCAACTGATGGTTGTGTTCCCAGAGCAAACACAGGGTTAGCAGTATAGCGCCCCTCCATCAACGTGCATGAATGAACGGATAAAGTCAACAGTGATCAGGGTTCCTGTTCTTTCTGACACTAAGCACTCTGTTTCATAAAGTTATGTTTTTTATGATTTTATTTTTCAGCTGTGGAAAGCACTTAGTGTATACAAGGATTTGAGTATTTCTTGTGATAATCTTAAAGACACCCAGTTTCTGGGGTGGACTGCTCTCCTTCAAGGAGTAGAGCCCAGAGGGTCTTTGTGGTTGCCGTCTCTCTCTAACCTTTAATACGCTGGCCTGCTTCACACTGCAAATACAGATCTTAGGGGCACTCTGAAAGGACTTCCTTCCTTCCTTTCTCCAGATGAAATGATGGGGGGCAGCTGTTGACATTTGACTTGTTTCCATCACATGAATCTCTCTAGTGTCTGCAACCATCGCCCTCACCCTTTAGGCTGCCAGAAGGCAGCCCTTGTTCTACGCTTCTCTGACTTACAGTTTGGAACTCAGCAAAGTGCTACTCCTTAGAGCCTGAAAACTCGATCGCATCATTTACCTAAAGGTTAATAAACAGAAAGCATAAATGATTTTAGACCCATTTTGATAACCGATTGACTGTGAGCTTTTTAAACTTTGAAAAACTAATTTTAATGTATGCTCTTCTTCCTGCTTGATTTTCACTTTCAATTCTGTCCCCCTTTCTCTTGTTCTAATTCCATTTCTGCTATTACCCAGTTGAAGTAATTTTTTTTTCCTATCAGTTATCTGCTTTGAAAAAAATGCTTTGGATTTGCTTTTGCTGAGAATAGAATCTGATGAAAACCCAGTAATATGTACACAATTTGTTCTGATAACATGCTCCCTTTATACACTATCCACAATTGTAGAGGATACTCTTCACAGCTTCTATCACCGTCTTGGCTTTTATTATTACACTGTGGGTTTCTTATGTATATTGTTCATCTAAGTTTTTGATGGAATTGTCTTAAAATTTATGAGGGAAAATTTCTTGAGTGTTATCAATGGTCTCAATTTTGTCTTATTCATGAAATGTTCTGCTCTTTTTAGAGTAACTTAAAATTCTTAACGACTTTAAAGCCAAGGTATGACGCTCATTCTTAAGCATATTCTTTTTTTGGCACCTTTCTTCATTTATTCCAAAGTCCAATAATATGTAAAAATAAATATTTTCAGAAATAAGAGAAAGTATAAATTCAAACATCCAAGATTTTAGTTTAGCTGTTCAAGGCCTTTAATAAGTTTCAAAATTAATCTTTTTGAACAATACATTTTGTTTCATTGATTGCTGAATCAATTAATAGCTCTTTAAAATGTCTAGATCCATTTTTCCTAATCTCCTATTATAAATATCATATTCTTTTCCTAGAGATAAAATATCTATATCTCATAGTGTTTATGACAAATTAACCAGGACTTACTTAATAACGGTCAGCATATATTTGTTTCCAACAAAAGGTACCCTTTTCATTACATTTATTTGGCATTAACTAAAGTCTTAAAACAACTGTATATGTATTAAAAATCTAAAAAATGAAGTTTAAATGAGTCATTATTTTCAACCATTTTTAGGGCTAGTAATTATTTTTAAAGAGAAAAACCAATCAAAGCCTTTGATAGTCGTTGTATTTTCTGTTTGCATTGGTTGAAAAAAAGATTATCACAAAAAGTGGCTTTAAATTCAATAATACTTCCAATTTTGGTTTATCTCAATAGCATTTACATATATTTGAAAAATTCTATATACAACTATTTTATTATGCCATCTATGGGCCATACTTGGGAGGCTTTTTGCTAACAGATCTCTTGCAATCATTTCACAGCTTGTCCCAGTCTGAGTGAATCATGGCCCAAGGGTCAGGAAGGATCGCAGCAGCCAACTTGCCCTGTCTTCCTTTGGTCAAACGAACAGGATGCTGGGCCTTTGTTTTAACATACCTTCACGGGTATAAGTCCTACAATTAAAAAAAAAGCAAGAAAGAAAAATTAAAAGCAGTGGTCTAGTGATCATTGTCATAATCTTCAAAAGGCTTGTGTCTCTCTAAGGGAGTACTCTTATGAATTCCTTGCTGTAGACTAGCCCAGTTCTGTTACTCAGAATACAACAAAAGTTTGCAGCACTTTTTCTTCTGGCTCAGAACTTATTTACAAGCTAAACATGAGTTGTCTTTATTTAGTGAGGATTGTGGCAATAGCCATTTCTGGATGACGTACCTGACTACTTTCTCTTGGGTGATCATTCAGCAGCTGGGACTGATACCGCTTGTTATGGCTTCGAGAAATAGAAAGCTAAAAGTGAAAGTTGATTTTTGCCATGTGCCCTGACAGTATAGAATGAAGGCCTTTTAATTAATTCATCAATCCTTACTGAGTACTTCTAGCCCAAATATTGTGTTAGATCCTAGAGATTTTAGGTAAAAAGAAGTGTGGCACTTGCCCTAAGAAACACAAGAAAAGTGGGGTTATAGATGTCCAAACAGTCACATGGATGCTTTTAATAAAGATATATCCATAATTAGTGGGAATTTTTATAAAGAGAACCTTACAACTTATTCCATCTGAGTATGATACTGACCAATTTCAAACTGAGATGGATTAACAAGCTGTGGTACACGTATAATATGGAAAACTATTCAGCCATTAAAAAGATGGAGACTTTACAACTTTTGTATTAACCAGGATATAGATAGAACATATTCATTTTATTAAAGCATCACAAGAATGGAGAAGCAAGAATACAATGTACTCAAGTGTAATATGAAGGCTGTAGATGATCTAATACAGGGTGGGGGGTAGTGGAATGAGGGATGGGGGAGAGAGGAGGCTGGAGGGGTATGGGGGGCTCATGATGAATTGCACACCTCTTGGGGGCAGGATACAATTACAGGAGGACTTTACCTAATAAACACAATCAGTGTAACCTAATTATTTGTACTCTTAATGAATCCTAAACAATAAAAAAAATCAAAGGGTTAGGGTGCGTGTAGCTCAGCAGCTAGGCACCAGTCACATACACCAGAGCTGGTGGGTTCAAACCCAGTCCAGACCTGCCCAACAACAATGACAATTACAACAAAAAATAGCCAGGCATTGTGGCAGGCACTTGTCCCAGCTACTTGGGAGACTGAGGCAAGACAATCACTTAAGGCCAAGAGCTGGAAGTTGCTGTGAGCTGTGATGCCAGGGCTCTATACCAAGGGTGACATAGTGAGACTCTGACCCCCCCCATAAAAAAATCAAAAGTGAAGAAGTAATTATTGGCCATTGCAATTGCTTTTTCAGTCTATGTTTGTGGCAGGAAGTGCTTTCTGCCTCAATCATACAGTTCTTCAGATTGAAATATGAGTTAACTCTCCTTCCAGGGATTAAGCATTCAAAAACATGCCTGAGTTACATTAGTGACATTTTTAGGCTAACATTGTTTTTATTACCACAAACGAGGAGAAAATATTAACAAGTCATTACCACTGACAAAAGCACTTATGTCCAGAATACACAAAAGACTCCTAAAACTCAGTGACAAGAAAAAAAAACCCTATAAAAAATGGGCAAAATATGGGAACAGAAAGAAAGAAAGAAAGAAAATTTCTCAGAAAGAAATTTTACCAACGAAGATATATGGATGGCAAATAAACAAATGGAAAAGATACACACTATAATTTGTCATTAGGGAAATGCCAATTAAAACTATAATGATAAAAGGAAATTTACACTAGACTGTTTATCACAGCTCAATTTATAATCACCAAGATGTGGAAACAGCCTAAACACCCACCAACCTAGGAATGGGTTAACAAGCTGTGGTATATGTATACCATGGGATACTATTCAGCCATTAAAAAAGATGGAGACTTTACATGTTTTGTATTAACGTGAATGGAAGTGGAACACATTCTTCTTAAGGCAGTTCAGCCACATACTTTATATGATCCAGCTATTCCATGCTTAGACTATTACAAGGGAAAGGAAAGATACCTGTACAAAGACAGACGCACAATAACTGCTTTATTTAGCATCCCCTGATGAGAAGCAACCCAGTGCCCATCAACAGGTGGCCAGAAGGCAGTGCCTGTGGCTCAAAGGAGTAGGGCGCTGGCCCCACATGCAGAAGGTGGTGGGTTCAAACCCAGCCCTGGCCAAAAACTGAAACACACACACACAATAAAAAAACAATAGGTGACCAGATAAAGAGAACATGTTACACGTTACATCCATAAAAAGGAATCCTACACAGCAGTAAAAAGAATGGACTGTTGATATGTGCTACAACATGAATGAATCTCAAAATAATTGTGTGATATAAAAGAAGTCAGAGCAAAAAGGAGTACTACATACTATATAATTCCATTTATACAAAATTGTAGAAAGGGCAAACTAACATTTAGAGTCAGAAAGTTGATATCTGCACAGAACTATTTCTTTAATGCTGTTGAAGAGACCTGTTTGCAAAAGATTTTGCCTCCTGGGGTCAGAGTGGAGGGTTCAGGGAGGGTTAGAAGTGAGCAATCATAGAAGAACACAATATAACTTTTGGGGTGCTGAATATCTTCATTATTTTGATTGTGATGACAGTTTTACCAATGCATACATATGTCAAAAATTATCATATTGTGACCTTTAAACATAGACAATACATTACATGTCTCTTATAATTTGCTAATTCTGTTTTTACAAAAAGCAGTTGGAACCCTGACTATTAGATTGATTGTTAATGGTTGAAATCAGAAGTAAACAGAAAAGATTTTGTAGGGAAAATTATGTTTTTCTTTTCCTCTGTTTTCAGTCTCATTTGTCATTAGCATCACACCATTATTGAAACTGGTCGATCGGTTTTATTGAAATCCATGAGGGGAAATCATAGATTAATATATTTCTTAAGGGGAGGCTCTCTGGTCTTTGGCTGCCTGAGAAATCCGTTTTCATGGAAGCTTTCATTGCACTCAATACATCAGAGATTAGAAGCCTTAGCTACCTTTTATTTAAAACATGTTTGCTTAAATTACAACAAGTTATTTTACAGCTAGACATATGAATGCCACGTGCTAAGTAAATTGTACATTATGTAGAAAGAATGTTTAAAAATACCCTGAAGTTGTAGAAATATGAGATGCATATAGCGAATGATAATTTAAGCAGTTTCAATCATCTCACTGATGTTAAACCGAGCTTTCTGTAGTTCTTGCAGCAGAAGAGACATATGTCTTGAATGTATTTTAAATATACGCCAAAGCTAACCCTTTTAAGGGCATCATTGAATTGATAATTTCAAACAGTTTGTCAAACTTAGATATGTTCCAGAGAGGGAAGGGAAATCTTGAATGCATCATTTAGTATATTTTATAATGTCATTTTTGAGGATTCATGTTTACTTTGACTGCCTGTCCCACTGTACCCAAAATATGAATAAATAAAGATGAACACTTGGTTTCTGCGTCCTTTCAGAAAACAGCGTTGAATGAGAGTTAAAGCTAATATAGTTAGATACAAGTCATGTCCTCCAGTCATCACTTTGTTAATTTGATAATTGCTAACTACTGATCTTAATGAAGTTAACGTGCCTGTTATCCGTAACCATAAAGCATTCCTGATATAAAACAGTTCCACTATAAATCAAAGAAAAATAAAATGGTCACACTTATTAACATGTAAGGTGGTGAACACATTGATTTGGATTACATGACGGTGTCAGCTCTGTGCAAAAACTCTAATTTTTTATAAAAGGTCTTGATTTCTAAGCTCTTTACTTGAACAAGAAGATTTAATTTATTTGTTCTTTTATGAAGCATTTTTATGTGTAGAAAAGTGCTACTTGTTTGCACATGCTGGTTATGTGGCATTCTTACATGATTTCATGCTTTGCTGATGGAAAATTAGACCCTTGTGTATTATAAAAGAATAGAAGATAGCTATAGAATCAGGATGCAATTGCCTCAGGACATTCTGTTGACAGCTAGAAATATATACAGACAAAGCAATGTCACTGGATGCTAATGTGAACTATACCCACTGATGAGTCCTGTAAATCCCTCTAAAAGGAAAAGCTCCAACCTTTCATTGAACTAAGGGTTTTACCTTAAACTTTGAGTATGGAGGCAATTTGTACACTTTTGTACAATGAAATCATAATGAATACTTCATAATTACATTTGTCCATGAACTCATAAATATCATCTGGGGCTGATAGATCCAGATATAGCTACATATAGATCTGAGATCATTTATTTCTGTTATTTATGTATTATACTAATAATATAATATGGTGTCTTTCATGCATACCGAGGATAAATCATTCATTTCTTGGATTAGTTTTGAACATACTAGTCCTTACATAATAATTTCCTTGTCTGTTAGAAGTTTTCAAATTTCTCCAGTGTGAAATTGAATAAGAGGTACACTGTAATTTAACTAACAATACCATGTACAAGTAATAATATCGCTAATACTACCTCATAGAAAACCCCAGGAAGGAATATCAAAACAGCCCTAGGAGCTACGGTGCCTCTGTTGGTCTTTTTAACCTTCCAAGTCATCTTTAATAACCATCATGAACACTTTCCAGAGCATATCTCTGTGCAAAGGTGGCACTCTGAGGCCAGGGAGCCAGATTCTGAAAGGATTACCTTGCTTTGTTTCCCTGTGAAACTATTTACCCTACACCCCAGAAATCATCTTGTTACTTATCAAGAGAGGGTGGGGAGAAATTGATGTTGACAGCTTCAGTCCTATTTCCAGAGGCCTGTTCTACTTTATAACTTGTGGCTGAAATATTGTGAGTAAGGAAAAATGTACAGTAGTCAAGTGCAGAGGTCTTCTTTGGTGATGTTAATGTTCTTGGTGGGTTTGGCTCCTGGAGCAATTTTCCATTACAAATGCAGCTGTAATAGGAGTGGAAACATTTTCTTTAACCAAACAACTGCGTTAGGCAGGGCTTGTGGAGTGTTCCTTGAAATGAGTCTGGAGAAACAAAACAAAGCCCTTCCTTGTTTCTTCTAATTGTCACACTCTGAAAAGAACTGCATGTGAAACCTGCTAAGTAGAAACATCAGGACTATTTGGTTTTCCTATAGACACTGTTTCTTGGGAGTCAGTATCAAAGAGCAGTGGTCTGCCAGGTTTAAGAATTGACTGAAAAAATATATATAGAACAGTCCTTGAAAATCATGGCAAATATTCACAGCAAAAAAGACTTCTGGCCTAGAAATTGTGATGCCAGTGGATGGTTTCAGAAATTTTTGTTTGGGGCGTGAGTAAAACAGATGAGCTAGAAGCAGCCCTTCACAAGAAAAGCCCTTTGTTGCTATCCCGGGCTGACCCCACTTTATAAGACTGCCATACACAACTGCAGGAGAACAAATTGAGCAAAATGAACAATGAGCCACAAAACCTCCCGGGATAGAAGATCAGGGCCCCCAGGGAGCATTATTTCCCATTTTAAATCAAATGATAGACTAAAATAGAAGAAGGCCTAGAAGTACAAAACATTCTCAGTGTGACACAGTGGAGTGCCTAGAAGTAAATAAAAGTTCACATGATTTGCTTCTATTTCAAATAAATAGCCCTTTCTGGGTCAATTCAACAAATATAATCTCCAGTCCTAAAGTGAGGAAACAATTTTGCTAACATGAAAATGACTTTGTGTTCAACTAAGCCAGAATTAATTGGGCTCAGCGGTCGTCAGGTAGAATGATTCTACCTGTAAAAATTCTGCAGGACAGAAAAAAACATATTTCTACATAAAAATTAAAGAAAGGTAACACTGATGAGTTATAAAATTATCTCCCAACTTTATCCATCAGCACTATTGTTTGTAACTGTGGAGACTGGAAAGCAGGCCTAGGTGAAGAAGGCAAAACTTTTCAAGTTTTCTCCACACTGAGCTTCCTTTCTGCGAGGACTCACACCACAGTCAAGGTCTTCTCACATCATGGCACGATCATCACAATTATTATTCCCAACCGGTATCCTGCTTCCACTTGAGCTCCCCAACCCTCACCCTAATTTGTTGTATTATTCCCTCTTAATTTTCTTAAAATAGTATGTTATTATGTCAACCTTGTTAAAAGCATTCCCATTACCTCCAGGCTAAAGTAAAATCGCCTACTCTAGAGATTCAAAGCCCTCCACAATCAAGCACAATGTTCCCATTAAAAACCCTTTTCCTTCTTATACTGCTTTGCTCACTGGAGCTCAAAACATTATTCTTGCTTTCAAGCTTTTGATTAAGCCATAGTGTCTTCAAATTGCCTTCTGTCTTCTTTGCCTTAAACAAACTGTACTCATTCATCTATTTATTACCAAAAAAAAAAAAAAAAAGGAAGAAGAAGAGGACGTTTAGCACCCACTGTGTGTCAGGCTTTGAGGTAGGGCAAAGGGAATCTAGTGCATAGGGAACAGAAACAACATGGTTCCTGCTCTCCAAGAGACCAGGTTCTAATGGAAGATGTTCAGGGATAGTAGACATACTACTATTAATAATACAAGAGATAGTGATATGTGCAGTGATGAAAATAAAGGTGATTGATGTTATGGTGAGTGGTGGGGTTACTTAGGTTGGGTAAACAGCCAGCTTAGATGGGGAGACCTCACTGACCAAGTGTCATTTGGCTGAGACCTGAGTACAAGAAGAGCCAGCCGCACAGAGACTGGGAGTGGAGTCTCCTAGGGATGAACAAATACAAATGTCCTAAGGCAGAAAATAATCTGGCATGTTCTCAGAAAGAAGAGAGAGCAATGAAAAATGAACCACAGAGGAATGAGCTGAACTTTGGAGAATTCTAAATTTCCTGTGTCGAGTGTCTGGAAATTACCTTGTGCTCCTGAAATTTTCTGGCATGTTACTTATTAGCTCCCATCTTGTTTTTCTTTTTATTTGTGTGTATCATTACCCAAATAGATTTTGAGTTTACTATGTGATAAAAAGAAAGTCATATCATGAATGTTTATGCAAGCTCATACAGTATTCCAGTGCATTATACATAAAGTAGGTTTTTAAACATAGTAAAGATGTCAAATCCCTTCAATTTGATACATCAGTTTAATGTAATTCCTATCAAAACATTTTATGGCTATAAAAAGGTTGTTTTAAAATTTTTGTGGAAAAGTAAAGGAACTAGAATAGCTAAAACAAAAACAAAAGGTGGTGGGAATCAGTCTATTCAATACCAAGATTTAAATATCTATTATAATCAATATTATGTGATATTGGTACAAAAATAAGCATTGATCAATGGAATAGTATAGAGAAATAAGAAATAGCTCCACACATGTTTGGACAATTATTTTTTTATTTTTATTTTTTTTGAGACAGAGCCTCAAGTTGTCACCCTGGATAGAGTGCCGTGGCATCTCAGCTCACAGCAACCTCCAATTCCTGGGCTCAAGCGAGTCTCCTGCCTCTGCCTCCCAAGTAGCTGGGACTACAGGTGCCCGCCACAATGCCCGGTCATTTTTTGGTTGCAGCCGTCATTGTTGTTTGGCGGGCCCGGGCTGTATTCGAACCCACTAGCTCAGGTGTATGTGGCTGGCGCCTTAGCCCGTTGAGCCACAGGCACCGAGCCAGGACAATTATTTTCTGATAAAGGACAAAAGCAATTTGATGTAACAAAGATGGTCTTGTCAACAAATAATACTAGAGCAATTTGGATATCTTAGGCAAAAAAAAAAAAAAAAGAACAATGACACAAACCTCACAATGTGCACAAAAATTAACTCAAAATTGATCACAGACTAAATGTAAAACACAAAACTACTTTAGGGAAAAAAACAGGAGGCAATCTTAGGCTCTAGTATTAGGCAAACGGTTCTTAGATTGACACCCAAAGGTGTCATTTAGTCTAGTAAATAAAAAATTATAATTTGGGCTTCATGAATATCTAAAATATTTGCCTTGCATTAGAACTTGTTAAGAACATGAAAATACAAATACAGACTGAGAGGAAAACGTTTCCAAACTACTTATCCAGTTAAGGAATAATATCTAGAATATATAAAAACACTCTAAATTCAACAGTAGAAGACAACCACCCAATCAAACGAGAAAAAGACATGAAAAGATATTTCACTGAAGCAGATAGGTTATGAGAAATGATCAACATGATTAATCATTAATTAAATTCAAATCACAATGAAATGTCACCATACACCTATCAGAACGGCTAAAACAAAAGATAGTGATAACACAGAATGTTGACAAAGATGTAAGGAATCTTAATCATTCATATATTTCTGGTCCAAATGTAAACTGGCATACCCATTTTGAAAACAGTTTGGCAGCTTGTTAAAAATGAAACACGAAACTACTGTGTGGCCAATGTAGAGAAATTAAAATGTATTTACCACAAAAACCTGTGTTTATATTATCTTTGTTTATAAACACCCCAAACTGGAATTAACCCACATATCCTTCAATGGATGAATCGTATAAAAAAATTATGAGTACTACTCAACAAGTAAAGGAGGAAAACTAAACACTCAACAACCCGGATATGCTCAAGAGAATTGCAAGAGTGACAAAAGCCAATTGTGAAAGATTATATTGTATCATCTCATTTACATATACTTCTTGAAATGACACATTTTTAAAAACATAGGGGACAATAGTGGACACCACTGGCTAAGAAGGGCTTAGGAGTGGGAGGAAGTATTTGTATTTACAGAACGGCAATCTCAGGGATTCTTACAGTGGTGAAAATGTTTTTTATCTTGACTGTGTCAATGTCAATATCATGGTTGTGATAATGTACTATCATTTTTTAAGATGTCATAACTGAGGGAAACTGGGTAGAGGGTCCATGGGATGTCTATATTATTTCTTACAATTGCATGTGAATACTTCAGAATACAAATTTTAATTTATATTAAAAGTCATCAATATTGGTTGAATGAATTAGGAGGACAGGGAAACAGCATCAGCAATAATAACAGCTATTACATATATGATGTACAGGTATACCTTGTTTTATTGTACTTTGCAGATTTTGTGCTTTATGCAAATTAAAGGTTTGTAACCAATCCTGCACTGAATTAGTCTGTGTCACCTTTTGGTAATGCTCACAATATTTTACTTTTTTGTTATTATTATTGTATCAGTTACAGTGATCTTTGTTGTTATTATTATGAACCTTGCATTGGGCATTATGACCTGTGTCTATAGAAGATGGTGAACATAATTGTATAAATGTGTATGTCCTGACACTCCACTGACTGGCCATTTCTCCTTCCCTCTCCCTCTCTTCACTGCTCTATTTTGAGACATCACGGTATCGGAATTAGGTCAATCAATAACTCTACAGTGGCCTCTAAGTTTTCAAGTGAAGGGAAGATTCACACATCTCTCACCTTAAATCCAAAGTTATAAATAGTTCAGCTTAGTGAGGAAGGTATGTTGAAAGCTGAGGTAGGCTAGAAGGTGGGCCCATTGCACTCAACAGCCATGTTGTGAATGCAAAAAAAATTCTTCTTGGGGTGAATTAAATGTGTGACTCCAGTGAACACACAAATGATTAGAAAGCAAATCAGCTCTATTGTTAATATTGAAAAGAAGTTTGAGGTCTAAATATAAACATTCAAACCAATGACAACATTCTCTTAAATCAAATCCTAATCCAGAGCTACTCTCTTCACTTCTGCAAAGCCTTGGAGAGATAAGGAAATGTACAGAAGAAAAGCTTGTAGATACCAGAGGTTGGTTTGTAAGATTTAAGGAAAGAAGCTTCAAAGAACAGTCTGGCTCTCTCATTAGGCGCTAATGTAGCTGGTAACTTTCAGTTGAAGTCAACACTCACTGACTATTCAAAAATTCATAGGGCCCTTAAAAATTACACTAAATCTATTCTGCTGCTCTGCCTGTGCTCAATGACAAAGTCTGCATGACAATTTATCTGTTCATAGTATGGTTCACTGAATATTTTAAGTTCACTGTTGAGACTTACTGCTCAGAAAAAAGAAAAAGAAAGAAGCAATTCCTTTCAAATATTACTGCTCAAGGAAAATGCACTTGGTCACCCAAGAACTCTAATGGAGATGTAGAAAGGGATTACTGTTGTTTCCAGGCATGCTAATCACAACATTCTTCTGCAGCCCATGGATTGAAGAGTAATTTTGGCTTTTAAGTCACATGACTTGAGAAATACATGTCATAAGGCTAAAGCTGCTATAGACAGCGATTCTTGTGATGGATCTGGGAAAAGTAAATTGGAAAGCATCTGGAAATAATTCACCATTCTAGATGCCATTGCGAACATTTCTGATTGGGAGGAGGTCAAAATATCAACACTAGCAGAAGATTGGAAGAAGTTGATTCCAGCCCTCAAGGATGATTTTGAGGGGTTCAAGACTTCAGTGGAGTAAATGACTGCAAATGTGGTGGAAATAGCAAGGACCTATAATTGGAAGTGGACAGTGGGGTCTCAAGATATGACTCACATTGTATTCACATGGAAATAGGATTCTGAACAACAGATGCTGAGGCCTGGAGGAGTGTGTGTGGATGAGGTGCATGACGGGAAGCTTCCTGGGGAGCACAGTGTGCACTGCTCCTGTGAGGGATGCACTGAGGCCAGGACTTCACCGAAATGCAATATATCAGTGTAGCAAAATTGTACTTTTACTCCCTGAATACATACAAATAAAAATAAATTACAAAATAAAATAAACTTGGAAAAAATGTGACTGAATTGCTTTGATCTCATAATAAAATTTGAATGGGTAAGAAGTTGCTTCTTAGGGGTGAAAAAAGAAATCTTTCATTTTTCATTGAAATGAAATGACTCCTGGTGAATAGTCTGTGACAACAAAGGTTTAGGGTATTACATAACCTTAGTTGATAAAGCAGAGGCATGGTTTCCGAGGACTGACTCTAATTTTGAAACAAGTTCTACCGTGAGCAAAATGCTATCAAACAGCATATCATACTACAAAGAAATATTTCACGAAATAAAAAGCAATTTGATGTGGCAAACTTCACGGTAGTCTTATTTTTAGAAATTGTCACAGCCGCATCACCCTTTAGCAGCCACCACCATGATCATCCAGCAGCTCAGGCGATCATTAGCACTGTTTGGCAATAAGGGATTTGTCATTAAGGTATGTATGTTGTTTTCTAGACATAATTCTATTGCATATTTTATAGACCATGAAGCACAGTATAAACATAAGCTTTCTACATACCAGGAAAAGCAAAAATATTCGTGGGACTCACATTATAGTGATATTCAATATTTGCTTTATAGTGGCAGTTTGGAATCAAAACTGCATTATGTTGGAGGTTTGCCTTTACTACTCGCTAAACATGCATAAAATCACATAAACCTTATTTATTTAAGTAGAGTAGCTATTTCCCTAAAGAGACTGAGACACAGAGAGATTAAGTAGCTGCACTAGTCATATGGCCAGTAAGTAACCGATTCCACATTTAAAGAATCCTTGATCTTAACCCTTAAACTGTAGCACCTCTATAAATTTAAGTAATAGTATTATATTATTACCAAGGTAGACTGAGCGTCCTTACTATTGAAGTAATCTATTGAGAGCAGAAGAAAGGCGTCTTTCTCATACCCCCAGCGTCAGCAGGAACACCGTGTCCTCCACTTTCTGTGATTCTGCATCCCCGGTTGGGTCTTGCCTCTCGCTTCTTCTGTACCAAAGGTAGAGCCGTTATTTCCTATTTTCCATCAACAGAGCTTGTCCTCACATGTTTGATACCCTTCCTGCTTGCCTCCTCTGGCAACTTGGCTTTGCTCTGTTCAGAACTGTGTTTCTACCTTAGTGACCAAGCCACCAGTGTGGAGAGAGAAGAAGAAACAACCTCCCCCATTTTCCTCCCCCGTGTTGCTCTCTGCTCCCTGGGGCTATTGAACGCACATTTCTTCTTGAAATGGCTCCCTTGGATTTGTTCTTTTGTTGTATCTTCATTTTTCCTTCCACCACTTTGACTCTCTCATCACTTGCGGGGGCATCTTCTTTCTGCTTGCCCGGGTTCTTTCTCAGTTTACTTCTCACTTCCCAGTGTGTTCCCTGCGTGCTGGACCTCAGGGCTGACCAGTCAGAGCCTGTGCAGGAGAATCCGCGTGCTCCACGGGTTCAACTAGACAGAGTTTAATGAAGAGACTAGTTACAGGGTTTTGGGGAGAGGTTAAAAAAACAATGAAGGATAGTGAAGGATCTGAGAACTGAGAGCAATAAGGAACCATTTCTAGCTCCAGCTTGACGGGAGAAGAAATAATGAAAAGGCAGTAAGGAAATGCAGATTCATAAACCAAATGCTTAGGACACATTTCCATGCCACTACCCCCAATTGGAAAGAAGAGATCCACTTCAGCCTGTCACTGGATGGCCAAACTGCCCTTCCTATCCGCAATAATGGCAAACATCTGTTTTATCAGGAGATTGAATAGCATTGGCCTTTGTTGTTGTGGGATTCCAGGAGTAGCCAGATGGGCATTTGCCAGAGGAGTCTGTGTTGTTGCTACCACACCTACCTTCTCCCCCTGCTGCCAAGGATCCTTCCATACACCCTTTTATTCAAGTTTCAGGGTAGATAAAGAAAGAATCGACTTACGTGCAAACGATGGGTTACATTGTACATTTGATTATTAAGCGTCTCCCCTACTGTGGATGTCCTTTGCTGAATATTTATATTAGAAAAAATTCATCACACTCTACTCACGGTGCAAAGTTTATTTGTGTGACTCTCTCCCAGATATATGTTGCTAACCTTCCAATCTTGTCAGATCATACTAGATGTTCAATTCTAATCTTGAATTCCAGGGAAGGTTTTCTTAGGTATGCTTAACCTTAAATCTTTTCTTTAGTTTTTAGTCTGTCAATTTTCTTCTTCCTTTTTTTGGCTGGGCTGGGTTTGAACCTGCCACCTCTGGCATATGGAGCCAGAGCCCTACTCTTTTGAGCCACAGGCGCTGCCCGATTTTCTTCTTTCTTAAGTGTCATATTTTTATGGATAACTTTTATGGCAATTACGATATTAGAGAAAGAAAACTGCATTAGGGCAAGGAAGTGAGTCACATTATTTATCAAGAAAGATGTGTTTCAAATAATTTCATATGTAACTGCTATGTATGTGATATTTATATGCTTTACATGTTTTATTTAAAATAGAGATTAGACAAAGATATTTCAAGAGTCCCAGCAAAATGAGTGGTTCAGTTTCACTAAGATCAATGATATAGAGTATCAAATATCACACTTTTCTCGGAATAAGGGTATAAGGTGAAGACAGGAAATATGTTAATTGATATATTTGTGATATTTGGTTTAATCATTTTATATTCAGAAAATCATGCCAGGCTTGCAATTTGACCCCAATCTTCAACTTGTTAACATCTGTCTTTCACTTAGAAGGCACAGAACTGATGACATCTATGATTTTAAACTACACGGACTATGGTGGTATTGTAGACTTTTACCATTCTATTTTCTTCCAGCCCTATCTAGCACAGTACTCAGAGACCAGATTCTAGATAACTGTTTAGTGAGAAGTCTAATTATAATTTACAAGTCTGGGGATGAATTGCTGCTTAACTAGATTGGCCAGATGTTGAATTCTGCATTGGGTGTAGAAATCACTTAATATAACATTGTTAGTTATCTGCTTATTACTTACAGTGTCGTAATAAAGGTGATCGTTTCCCAATACTCTACTATCATTCTGTAGTCAATTGCTGTCTTTTAAATTACACTGGGTCTTATATAATTAAATATTGAAAATTATTTAGCTGGAAAGCTCAAAAGGCATTATACCCAATAACATTTTGGATGAATATAGTCTTATACTATCCAATTTCACAAAATAAAATATGTAAATTTTTCCTACATTAAGTCTATTGGATATTAAATTGAGGAACACCAACAAGCAGTAAACATTAAATGAAAGCCTGGGGGATTCTTTAGGAAGAAGAGATGCCCATAAGGCAGCTTCCCCCCCAAAACAAAGAAAGAATGGCAGGAAAAAAATGTAAGCCCATGTGAGTAAATCTCAATGAATTTTAATGATGTAAAATAAAATAATAACATTTTACAGGGTTTTAAATATGAGAAGAATTAAAACTCATGAGAAGAATATAAAAACCAGGAGTTGGTAAAGAGAAAAGTTCTAAAGCCCTTATTTTGTCTGGGAAGAGGGAAAGGAACTTACCTAGCCTTTGAATAATAAAAAATGTGCCTCACAATCTCTAGAGTAAACATCAAAAGAATGATAAGAGAATACACAGTTACCAAATTAATAGAGAGTAAGGGAAAGCAATAAAAAATTATGTATCAAACTGTCAGTTCAAAGAAAAAAGGGAGACAGTAGGAAAGAGAGGGGAGAGGGAGAATGAGTGGAATAAATAAAAAGAGAAAAATAAGACTATATATTTATCCCAAATATAAGAGTACTTGCAGTATAATGCAACCATGTAAATGGTCTGATAAAAAGATCTACAAATTATATGAAAATTCAGAACCAAACAACCACACCTATAGACTAGTTATACAAGGCATAAATAAAATATGACATATAAACGTTGAAATTAAAGTTATAGGCAAGATAAATCATGTAAATGCTAATTAAAAGCAAGTTGGCCAGTCTTCAGGGTTTTCTATGTATAAGATCATATCACAGGCAGACAGAAACAATTGGACCTCTATTTTACTGCTTTGGATAACTTTTATCTCCTTCTGCTGCCTGATTTCTCTGGCAAGGACTTCTAGTACTAGCCTGAATAAAAGTCTTGATGGTGGATATCCCTATCTTGTTCCAGTCCTTAGGGGAACACTTTCAACTTTTCCCCACAGTATGATGTTGGCTGTGGGCCTATCACACAGAGCTCCTATTATTTGGGTGTATGTTCCTCTTTTGCCTCGTTTGCTCAGGGTTTTTATCATGAAGGGATGCTGGATTTCACTGAATGTTTTTTATGTCTCTATGGAGATGATCATGTAGTTTCATTTTTAATTCTATTTATGGGGTGAATCACATTCATTGATTTGCATATGTTGAACCATCCCTGTATCCCTGGGATGAAGCCCACTTGACTGTGTGAATTATTTCTTTTTATTATTTTTCTTTTTATTAAATCATAGCTGTGTACAATAATGCAATCATGGGGTACAATGTGCTGGTTCCATATACAGTCTGAAATATTTTCACCAAACTTGTTAACTTAGCCTTCATGGCATTTTCTTAGTTATTGTGTTCAATAACTTATACTCTATACTCTTATACTCTTATAACCTTTATACTCTACACTTAGTAAACTTCACCTGCACCCTTCTAAGATGCACCCCATGTGAATCATTTTTTATGTGCTTTTGGACTTGGTTTGCTAATATTTTGTCAAGGATTTTTGCATCTACGTTCATGGAGGATATTGGTCAGTGGTTTTCTTTTTGTGTGGGGTCTTTTCCTGGATTAGGAACCAGGGTGATACTGGATTTTTAGTCTGACTTAGGAGGGATTTCCTCCTCCCAGACCTTTTGGAACAGTTTCAGTAGGATTGATACAAGTTCTTTGTAAGTCTGGTAGAATTCAACTGTTAATCTTTCTGGTCCTGGGCTTTTTTTTGTGGGGAGAATATGTTTTATTATTGATCCAGCCTCACTGTTTTTTTTTTTTGTTTGTTTGACACAAGAGTCTCACTCTGTCATCCTGGGTAGGGTGCTGTGGTGTCAGAGCTCACAGCATCCTCAAACTCTTAGGTTCAAGTGAACTTCTCATCTCATCCTCCCAAACAGCTGGAACTATAGGAAGCTATTTTTTTTCTATTTTTAGTAGAGATGAAGTCTCACTCTTGCTCAGGATGGTCTTGAACTCCTGAGCTCAAGCAATCTTCCCTCTCAGCCTCCCAGACTGGTAGGCGTACAGGCATGGGCCACCACGCTCAGCTTCAGTCCCACTGTTTGTGATTGGCCTGTTCAACATTTCAATGTCTTCCTGATTCAAACTTGGGAAACTGTATATTTCAAAATAATGATTCATTTCCTCTAGGTTTTTTAGTGTAGTGCATAGAGGTTTATATAGTCCCAGGTGATCACTTTTGTCTCTGTATTATCAGTTGTAATGTCTCCTTTTTCATTTGTGATAGGGCTTATTTGAATCCTCATTCTTCTTTTTTGGTTAATCTACCTAGTGGTTGGTCAGTTTTCCTTGTGTTTTCAAAGAGTCAATTTTTTTAATTGATCCTTCTTATTGTTATTTTGGTTTCAATTTCATGTAGTTCTGCTCTAAAATTTTTTTTTTTTTTTGGCAGTTTTTGGGGCTGGGTTTGAACCCGCCACCTCCGGCATATGGGGCTGGCGTCCTACTCCTTTGAGCCACAGGCACCCCCCTAGTTCTGCTCTAATATTTGTTATTCCTGTCTCCTGCTATGTTTGGATTTTATTGTTTTTCTAATTTCTTGAGGTGTGATATTAGGTTGCAAATTTGTGATGTATCTTTTTGATGTAAGTATTTAGTACTACAAATTTTCCTCTTAGCATTCCTTCCTCTGTAAAAAATATGAATAAATTCAGTAGTTTCACCTTACAGAATCGAAGTTCACAGATCTTAGTATTTCTACAAGCTGATCAGACAGACTCAAGCTAAGAGTGAAGTCAAGAACTCAATCCCATTAACAATAGCTCCAGGGCAGCTCCTGTGGCTCAGTCAGTGGGGCGCCGGCCCCATATACCAAGGGTGGCAGGTTCAAACCTGGCCCCCGCCAAACTGCAACAACAACAAAAATAGCCTGGCGTGTGGCGGGCACCTGAAGTCCCAGCTGCTCAGGAGGCTGAGGCAAGAGAATCACCTAGGCCCGGGAGTTGGAGGTTGCTGTGAGCTGTGTGATGCCACGGCACTCTACCATAAAGTGAGACTCTGTCTCTACAAAACAAACAATAAAAACAAAAAAGCCAATAGCTCCAAAAAAAAAAAAAAAAGAAGGAGAAGAAGAACATACTTAACCAAGGAGGTAAAATATCTCTATAAGAACTATAAAACACTGATGAAAGAAATTGGTCGTAGATGACACAGACGAATGGAAAAATATCCTAAGTTCATGATTTGGAAGAATCTATACTGTTAAAATGTCCATATTACTCAAACTAATTTACAGTTTCAATGCAATTCTCATCAAAATACCAATGCCATTTTTCAGAGAATTAGAAAAAAATCCTAAACTTCATATGGAATAATAATAATAAAACAGCCAGAATAGTCAAAACAATCCTAAGAAGAACAAATCTAGGTGCATCACATTACCTGGTTCAAATTATACTACAAGGCTATATGAACCTACACAGGATAGCACTGGTGTAAAAGTAGACACAGAAATCAGTGGGGCAGAACAGAGAACCTAGAGATGAAAGCATATACCTACAATCAACTGATGTTTGACAAAGCAGACCAAACCATACACTGGGGAAAGAGCCTCTCAGTCAGCAAACAGTGCTGGGAAAATTGTACAACCACGTGCAGAAGGAAACGAGGACCACTATTTCTCATCATATACAAACATTAACTCAACATGGATTAAATACTTAAATGTAAGACCTGAAACCATAAATAATCTAGAAGAAAACCTAGAAAAAAACTATTTTTGAGATTTGTTTAGGCAAAGAATTTATGACTATATTCTCAAAAGCAAATGCAGCAAAAATAAAAAAAGAAAATAAGTGAGATTTAATTAAACGAAGAAGTTTTTGCACATCAAAAAAAATAGTTATTGTTAACAAAGTGAATCAACAATCTACAGAATGGAAGAAAATATTCACAAACTACGCATCCAACAAAGGACTAATCCAGAATTTACTAGGAACTCAAGCAAATCTGTAAGGGAAACGATCCCTTAAAAGGCAGTGAAAGACATAAACATATTATTTTCCCAAAAGAAGATACACAAATGGCAAAAAATAAGAAAAAAATTGCTGAACATCACTAATTATCGCACACTAATTAAAACCACACGGAGGTACTGCCTGACCCCTGTCAGACTGTCCATTATTAAAATGTCAGGAAACAACAGACATTTTGCATGGATGTGGTTAAAAGGAAACCCTTGTGTACTGTTGGAGGGAATGAAACTGAAAGTTAGTACAACCTCAGTGGAAAACAAAACGGAGATTCCTCCAAGAACTAACAGTGGGCCTATCACTTGCTGCGGAAATCTCACTACTGTATCTACCCAAAGGAAAAGATGTCATTTGATCAAAAAGACACCTGCATGCATATGTTTATCACAGAACAATCCACACTTGCAAAGATATGGAATCAACCTAAATGCCCATCAACTGATAAGTGAATAAGGAAACTGTGTTACACAAGGTCAGACAATTAAGTTCATGAACTCATCCTAGGAAAAGTGCTAAATATCACTATGGTCCCCTATGAAGTACTCCCCTTGGGAAGCTAGGCACTAATGTTAGCACCTAATCCATCCTTCACCAACCTAGGAATGGATTAATACATTTTAGAGCTTTTTATCTGGAATGGCCATCAGAGCTGGTGTCATATAAGATTTAACAATTAAGTTCACGAACTCATCCTAGACAAAGTGCTTTGAAGAACAGACCTAGCTTCCCAAGGGCAGTACTTTGAAGGTAACAATAGAGATATTTAGTAATTAGGCATGTAACTTTTTTTTATAGAATGAGTTTTCCAACTTCATTGTCACACTTCATATGTGTATATATACCATGAAATACTTCCCAGTCATAAAAAGGAATGAAATAATGTTGTTGTTTTTTTTTTATAGCAACATTGATGGGACCGAAGGTCAATATCCTAAGTGAAGTATCTTATGAATGGAAAGAAATACTACCTGTTCTCCTAACAAATGGCAGGCAGCTAATCTGTGTATATGCATGGTCATAAAGAGTGGTTTAATGGACATTGTAGATTAGAATTGGGGATGGTAGGTGGGGATGAGGGATAAAAAATTACCTATTAGGTACAAATGTACACTATTTACACTGAAAACCCAGATGTCGGCACCATACAATTCATCCATGTGACAATAAATCATTTCTACTCCCTAAATTTGTTAAAATAGAAAAAAGAAATCTGGTAAAGTTATATTATTATCTAATAGAATTTTCATAATTTTAGGTGATTAATAGAGGGGTCTTAATGAGAGAAGTTTAATATATCAAGAAGATTAACAATTCAAATTTATATATACCAATAACAAATTCTTTTTTTTGTGTAACAAAATTTGGTAGACATAAGGAAAAATTGAAATTCCATAATATTATTGTAAGATTTTTATCATACCACCCTAGTAGCAGATAGAACATGTTGATCAAAATAAACCAAAACAAAACAAAAATTAGTTTGGGTAAGACATTATTTAAAAACAAAGAAGATAATCCCCTAAATGACACAGCAGAATACTGTACCCAACAACTACAGAATAATTTTTTTTATTTTTATTAAATCATAACTGTGTACATTAATGCATTTATGGGGTACAATGTGCTGATTTGATATACAATGTGAAATGCTTACATCAAATTAGTTAACATAACCATCACCTCACTTATTTATCTGTTGTAGTAAGACATTTATACTCTACTCTGAATAGTTTTGAAATGTACTATTGCATTGTGCAAATTAGCTGAGGTCCCGCCAAAGGCCCTCTCTCCTCCTGACCTCCCCTGTTTCCCCCCCTTTCCTCCCCTTCATTCCGGACTATTGCTGTGTTTTATCATACATCTGAGTGTGTAGGTGATTATATATTTGTTTCATAATAGTATTGAGTATATAGATCACATAATGCAAATTTTTAAATGTACATAGATCTTTTATAAAAATGTATTACATGGTAGCCCATAGAGCAAGTTTCCACAAATTCAGAAGCATATATAGGAAGAATATTAGGCAACTAGAGTGAAATTAAGCAAGAAATCAATAACAAAAGATAACTGGAAATCTCTAATATAAATACAAGTCACAAAACACACATCTAAGCAACTGAAATTTTAAAGAAGAAATGAAATAGAAATTATACAAATAGTTTCAAGTGAATAAAAATGAAAAACTACATACGAAAATGTGTGAGGTACAGATAAAACTATACTAACAGAAACATTTTACCCTTGAATGCATGTATTAGAAAAGATGAGACATTGAAAATCTAAAACTGAAGCATTCTTCTCAATAAATTAGAAATTAGTAGCAATTTAAATCTAAAAAAGGTAGAAGGAAATCAATAATAGAAAGAAAAGCAACAAAGAGATTCAACTAAACCAAATACTGTGTGTGTTTATATGTATATGTACATAATCAAGATCAAATAGAGTTTACTCCAGAAAGTTAAATAATCAAATAATTTAATGAATCTCATTCACTGAATGAAGGAGAAAGATGATATGATTATATTAATGGATAATGAAGAAGCATCTGATGAAACATAATATTCATTAATGATTTAATTATCATAAAGCAGAGTAAGAACAGAGGAAAAAAGCTGTTATTTTAATCATTTAAAATTTATTGAGATATATTTTATAGTTCAAAATTTTAATTATCTTGCTGAATGCTCTATGTATACTTCAAAAATGAATGTAACATTGTTGAGTGGGGTGGTACATTCACGTCAGTTAGTTCAATTTTGTTGATTGTGTTTATCTACATCTCTGCCAATTTTTTAATCTACTATTCTGTCAACCACTGAAAGAAATGGTTTGAAATCTCACAGTTATTTGTTTTGCTTTCTTTCTTTCTTTTCTTTTTCTTTTTTTGGAGTTTTTGGCCGAGGCTGGGTTTGAACCCACCACCTCCAGTATGTGGGGCTGGGACCATACTCCTTGAACCACAGGTGCTGCCCTTGTTTTGCTTTCTGTACAAATAATTTTAGATTTCTTGAAAATAGATCCCTTTAACACTATAAAATATCCATTTCTATCCCTGCGAATTATAGAATGTATTATGAAGTCTATATTTTATGAAATAAAGTGTTAATATATGCAGTGCATCTGTCTTTTAATATTTGATGACATACCCTTTAACATTCTTCAATTTTACCTACTTGAATTTTACAGTTTAAGTACATTTCTTATAAAGATCTCACAGTAAGTTTTTAAATATTTTTCCAATACAATCTCTGTCTTTCAATGAGGTGTTTAAGCCACTTGTATTTAATATAATCAGATATTTTTTAATTTCATATCATCTTGCCATTTTTTTTCTTATCAGCCCCATGTTTTTTTCACCCTTTTTCTTCCCCTTTCCTTTTGGACTAATTAAATATAATTTTAATCATTTCTTTTTATTTTCACTATTGTACTTTTTGTATTAATTGCTTGGAATTGACAAAATGTATCTTAGATGCATCACTGCCTTTCTTTAAATTGTGTTATGCACTTTTCATTTACAAATGTAAGAGACTTAAAACAGAGTTACTTCCATTACTCCCCTCCCCTCCCTTCTGTTAGTATTTTACTAAACATTTTACTTCCATGTATCCCAGAAACCACCAAACAGATTGTTGTTGTTGTTTTCTGTAAACAGTGGATTAACTTTTATAGAAGTAAAAAAAAAATCACAAAAGTAACTTTTACATTTATCCATACACTTACTCTGGTGCTCTTCATTCTTTTCAAATCTGGTCTCTGTTTTTTCAACTCAGAGTAAACACTAAACTTTGCTTAGTTACCCTGTCTTGCAAAGAGATTTGAAAATTGCCTCTTGGTAGAAAGCTGGGATGGTCATTGACCTCATCTCATTTATATCCTTTTCCAGAAATCTTAGTCCTTCACCACTTGCTTGTTATCTGAAATACTTCTTAAATATATTTTTTGGTGTTCGATTTTTTAATTATGAGAAGTGAGGGTTCTGTTACTGGGCTGAGAGGAGAAATTGTCATATAGATTTTAAAAGTTCTTTATTTACATGATAAAATTAATTTCCAGAATGATCAGATAAACTAATATTATTGATTGAATCACTACTTCCTTTACTAGGACAGTTTCAATGAGATTTTTATTCATGGGCCTTTCTTTCAACAGCACACTCTTTATATGAAAATATGTGTGTGTCATGGATGCGTTTTCCTTCTTACTCATGTCTTATGTATGAGGAGATGCTAAGTACATGATAATAAGGATTGGCACCAAAATTAACATGGTTGTGTTCATACAATTTTAGGTGTGTTTGTTTTGATCTTTAAGAAAAATTGTAGAATCGTACATCTGGCTTTGAAATCTTGAAGCATATTACTGCTGTCAGTCAACACAAAATGTGGCAAGCATTATTGCAGATTTACAGACTATGACACTATAGTTGTTCAAGCATTTGAACTACATGGTTTATTTCATATTCTATGTTTTTGTATTAAAAAAAAGTATGAAAATCATGTTCCGGTCTTGCTAAAAGATTTCTCTTATTTCATTCATTAAAGTGAAGTTTAATGTAACATTTAAAAAAGTCAGACTTATTGTAGGAAGTAGAAAGAGAAAAACAAGGAAGAGGTATGACCCTTAAGTCTTTTTTTTGTGCCACTATAGACTGGATAATGTATAATAAACATTTATTGACTCACAGTTCTGGAAGTTAGGAAGTCCAATACCAAAGTGCCAGCCTTTGTCAAGAGCTTTTTGGCTGCCTAATTACTTAATTGAATTAATTAAGGAGGTAAGGAGGTGGGAGGTAAGGTGGTGACAAAGGACAAGATGGGGCCAAATCACCTTGTAAATGCCCCACCTCTTAAATTTCAACATCAGTTTTGGAGAGTATTAACATTAAAACCATAGCACATTAATATCTATAATTATAGTTATACAAAAGATAACTACAGCCAAAATTCAGATCATTGATCTTCAGATATTTCTGATACAGTTATGATCAAACTTTATAAATAATTTTATATACTGCTTTTTCATTTAAAAATGTAGTTCAGGGAAGCCTTTGTGGCTCAAGGAGTAGGGTGCCAGCCCCATATCCTGGAGGTGGCAGGTTCAAACCTGGCCCCAGCCAAAAGATAAAAGAAAGGATTTAAAAATGTAGTTTAATATTTTTATCATCATTTAGAATAATGGTATATTTTATATAAATTTACTTTTATTGGACCATTAACCATTCATACTATTCTGAAATGATTTCTAACATAAACACTTTATTATTAATATAGCTGTGATTCAAAACCATACTGATTACTTATCATTTCCAATTATTCCTACAGGATGTGTAATTAGATGCTTAGAAGGTATATATTTCTTAAAAGGCACTCAATGCACAATGGCAACTTTATTTCTCCAGGTGATATAGTCATATACATCTCCACAAGGAGTACATGAGACTAGTTGATTCCCTGCATTCAGATTAGCTTCTGTTGTTGCTATTTTATAAAAATCCAGATTGAAATTACATTCCTTATCCAAGACTGGTACCCTTCCACACTAACATTGCCATACATTATTATTCTTAATCCTAGGAATTGGGGATTGTTCAAAGCAAGGGCCAACAATCCTAAGAGGTCTAGGTGTCTTCCTTTCACCAGCACAATTGACACCAGCCTCTCTGAGCCCACCCTGTTCAGCAAACATTGAGTGAGTAAAATGACTTAAGCCTATAATGAGGGTGAGGGGTTATGATCGTCTATCATCCCAAGTCAGGTTTCTGCCTTTCTAGCTTTAGAATTGTTTCAACTTTACCTACAAATGTAGCCTCTTGGTAGGCTACCCATCCATTTCTTACTGAGGAAGCCAATGACTAATTAGCTAGTATCAATGATTCTTGTAGTTCATATAAGGATGATTACTACAGAGGCTTTACTTCCTATCATGTAGAAACATGGAACATAAAACTATAAAGAACTCTTCTCTCATCCAAAGGTTACCCACTGACTCAAAAGATTCAGGAAAGGGTAAGAGGGGATTGTTCACAGCTGAGAATAAAATATTCCACTTGCTTTGATTTCGGATTGTAGAGAAATGTGAGATAATTTATTTCCAATTTTGGAGAAATATCTTCTGCAATGCAAAATATCCCAACAAAGGTTTTGGAGACTAATAGTATTTGCATGGAACCAGGTGGAGTGATGCTTTCCCATTCCTATTGTAAAGCAGATTACAGAGAAGTAAAGGGTTGTGTCTTCAAAGAGAAATAAGTGTTTGGGTCAGATTTGGGGGATGTTATCTATTTTTATTTTTCCTCTTTTCTCATGAGAATGTGAAGAATCCTCAACTATGCATTTGTGAGGTGCTTCTGCAAAGGGTGGCAAAGGCAGTTTCTGACTTGGCATGGGAAGCTGACAAGAACTGCTCATGAACGCACACATTGCCTACCTGAAGACACCCGCAGTGTAGAGGACCCTTATGTAAATAGATCACAGACAATTACAACTAATTATCTCCATAATTTTATACATGTTGGTATTCTTTAAACTAGGAATTAGAGATTGTATAGAGCAAGGGCCAGCAACCCTGAAAGGTCTAGGTAAAAAACACTAAACCTCCAATTTTCTTTCTCCAAAATGTGTAGACAGTCGTATTTTTCCTTCTTGGGCATAATGAGGAATGATCTTGCCATAGAGCTCATCCTTGTCTTCAAATCCAACAAAAACCACCTCCATTTTCTTTATGGAAATAGAATGAGCTGGCAATATATTTTTCATTAACATGAATTTCTCAAAATAATATGGAAATATTGCAATTGCTCCCTAGTAGTAGAGGCCCCCTCCAAGTGATGTCAACTGTGGCCTTGCACTTGTGGTGGCCTATAAGTCATTCTGGAATACATTTGAGTTCCACTATGGGACTGCAGTCACTGTGCACATCTGTCCTAAACCAAATCCTTCCTCAAGAAAGTAATCTTTTCTAATCATGGAATGGCAAAAAATGAAACCATTTACCACTTCATCTGTCAAATCGAATAAATCAACAATAATAAATAGTGTGGTAATAGATATCAAAGTCAGATTGCTCTCGTGTACAATGATTTATTCTCTCACTTCTTTCTTTCATTAGAAATATGCAGTTTGTTTTTCAAACTTACTAAATGATGATTCAGTCTCTGAGGGTAGAACTACCTCAATGCCAGTCAATCCTCCATGTGTTATACAGGAAAGTCATTCTCAAAGTGGCACAAGTTTGTGATGCATTAGGGAGACCGTCTACCATCATTTTACAAATGAGGAAACCAAAGCTGAAGGATGTTGAGAAATTTTTTTTCAAGGTAATTTTCAGTAACTTCTCTGTTTTTTACAAGAAATATTTCTGTCATTGGAATTCAAATATGAACTTTAGGGTTAACTGAATTAACAACATCAACTTGGTTTTTCTCTACATTGTCTTCTTCTTCTATAAAAGGAGAATAAAATGCACCTGCGATCTTCCACTCCATAATTTTATGAAATCAAACTTTCCAAATGTACACGTAGAATGTAATAAACCAACAGAACTGTTGTTCAGATTATTGATAAGGATCATCAGTTGAGGTTCCTTCTGCCTTAAGACATCAGGATATTAAATGAAGCCAAGAGGATGCATATTAAGAAATGGAAGATATATGAGAGTTTGTAAGTTTGTAAGATCACAATAGGGCCCTTAGGTTATAATGTGAATGACAGCAAGGGGATATGGGGTCTTATCTAGCACCTTAAATTGAGTTATCACCTAAATTTATGTGGTGGACTAATTGGGGAAAATTAGAAGTTATGAATACCTTATAATGCAATGCTTGGCATCAACTACATTACATTGTGTTTTGCTTAATAAAGTCTGTGAACCTTTTCTGAGTCTATCACTCTTGGAAAAAAAAAAAAAAACTTTTAAAACAAATTGTTTCTTCCAACAGCTGTTTCTACATATGAGACTTTTTGTGCTAATGGTGCACTTTTGTCCTAAGGTGAATCCATGCACACACAAGTATGGAATGAATTCTGTCTTAAGGTGATACATTCTGATTGGCCATGGCAGCTGTACACTTTTGAAGGAGTAGATGAATGCATCTAAGAGTGGCTTAGCTGAAACTATTGTTAATATTGCAAAATGCCAACTTTATCTTCTCTAAGCAAAAAAAAAAAAAAAAAAGAATACAGCATTTCTTCCCAACAAAGACTTTTTATAAAAGCAATAAGGTGATGGCATGAAGTGTGCTTAGCGTGCTGTAATCACACCCCGGGGGAAATGAGCAGTGCGCCACTGCACCTCTTGCTTTGTAATGACCCAGGGGTGTGATTATCTTACGATAACCACACTCCCTGTCATGGCTTATTGCTTATATATTCCACGTGTCATAATGAATCCTGAAGCACTTCCTAGGTCTCATAGCAAAGGCAATGACTTTGAAGTACAGGAAGTTGCCAGATTTTCTAGGTACACATAGATTAATATTGTATACACTAGGGGGAATTATGAAAGACTACTTTTAAGTACCAACCAAGCCAGAGGTGTTGGGGAACGTTGGGCCTTCTGCCTTCCAAGTAAATCTTCCTTTGGCTATCTTTTAAAAATTTTTTTAATACCCCTACTCTAATTTGGATGACTGTTGAAATATTGTGTTTCTACAAGATACATTATCTCCCATACCATTCGGGAAATAACATCTATGACATAATTTTCATGTAGTTATTTTGTAGAGATGATATTTTACTGTAAAAGATAGAGAATTATTAGCTCTCCCACCGCAAAATTAGTTTCATTTGATTTTAAGTGCTCACTATTCAAGAATTGCAACCATGGTAGCTACAGATTTCTACATCTTCAGGTGTGGTATCTGAGGGTGGGGCATTAAAGAAGCATTTTAATTTATTCCGCATAACTAAGAGTTCTTACATTTTTTTCTCAGACGTTAGAATTGCTACATTAGCGCTGGTTATTGTGTAGGTTTTAAGTTATTTGAATGTAACAATTTACCATGGAAATTCTTTATTGCAAGTCTGAATGCATTCAAATTAAAATGAGTAGGGTTAATAATAGACCTATTGGGAAGAAGTGAGATCAAGAGTAAAAGATTTCTAAATCTAGCATGAGGCTTTACTATAATAAGACAACAAGATAATAAACTAAGCAATTATTTTTGATGCAACTTGCCTGATTATCATACCACAGAATGAATCTGCACCTCAGGGAGAAGTTTCGAAGTAATTTTGTAACCTTCGAAAGATACAGAACCCTCAACATTTAAATCCTCCTCTCTTTGGCGGAGAGAAATCTGCAACACTTCTTTTTATCTTGTCACTGTAACCTAGGTGATGAAGATGGTGGCCTTTCACTGTGACCACTGATGAGTTGATTCAGTGTCTGTGTCAGCTTCAGGATCAACCATGTTAACCTTAGGCCACTTCAAGGAAAACTGTCTGTGGAAAGTGACGATTATTTAGCTGCCGACTGCATAAGCAGAGATTCTTCTGATTACCATAAAGGTCAAATACGCACATTTTGACTGGTGGTAATGAGTAGTTTTAAAGATGTTTTAGCCTTTTTGTAATCTTGCAGTGTCACCCAGGCTTCTATTGTTATGCACCAAAGAATGTGCCTCTAATTGTACCATTTGCCCTATTGTAGCTTGTACATAGAGCCAAGAGTGTGATGTGACTTGTGATAACCGCCTACCCCATGTCCTAATAATTATTAGCCTTCAATAAATTGTATAATAAGGTAACTTAAGTCTGGAAAAACCAAAGGTTCTTAAAGTTGAAAGCAATATTGAAGAGGCCCATGTATCAAATTCTAATAATAGTGAGGAACAAAATAAGATATAAAAATACTTTTTTAAGATGTACAATTAGGAAGTGCCTTTAAATAAACTTCAAAGACTAAACATGCTTGTCGGTGTACATATACATGTGTGTACATGTGTATTTACATACATAGAATAAATACCTCATGTGTTTTCGTGTCTTCAATTTATATTATTTTAAAGTTCACCATAAAAAGAGGTTTCATCTCTTCATTTTAATTTTATCCTAAAATTAATACTTGTAGCAAATTTACTTATGAACAAATTACATAAATTGAAGCTGCATATCAAAATTAATTTTAAGTGGAAAATTGATAGTGGCATTTAACATTTATAAGAAATATGCAATGTAGTTCCATGTTTAAAAGATGCAAGCAATTAGGTCTTTAGGAATTCTCAAAGAAACCAGCTTTAAAATTGACAGGTTCAAAGGATTCAATCTGCCATTATACACATACCCACACAAATGGAATAAATCTGTAAAACGCTATCTACAATATAAATCCCAATGAAAATCTGATGCTTCTCAGTAAATTGAGCAGAAATAAAACAATTCAAATTTCTTTTCTTTGTATTTCTATGACTCCTTGGATTTTAATAAGGATTCTAACTAATCTTTTTGATTTTCTCTATTTTAATAGCTGCCAAATTGTTAAAAATCCACTCTACGTGAGTAAATACAAAAGAAAACCTAAAAAGTAGCTGAGAGAAACCCTAACTGGAATGAATGACAAATTAGATTGAAAACATAAAAATGTAGGTTAATGTTTCAAGTTTCCAATCGTTTTAGATATGCTACAATTTGTAAAGATGATGACAATGTGTGAACATTGAACATTGAACATAAGAAAGATAGAGTTCCCTGTAAGCATGAGATTAAAAAGTGGATTTACCTGTAGTCCCAGATACTTGGGAGGCTGAAGCAAGAGAATTGCCTAAGCCCAAGAGCTCGAGATTGCTGTGAGCTGTGATGTCACAGAACTCTACCAAGGGCGCCAAAGTGAGACACTGTCTCTAAAAAAAAAAAAAAGTGGATTAATTTTTTGGTTGCTTTTGAATGTTCAGTCTTATTTCTCTAAACTATATTACGATGTTATGCTGAAACTAGGGATAGAGTGACTCTAAAGCAAAACAGTAAAATTTAAATTTTAGTACCATTTGGAAAAGGTTTAGCACTTTCATATTATTTCACCCTATTGAACTCTTTTAAAAATGAACAAATATTTTATTATGGAAATAAAAAGTAAATATTTTCAATAGATAAATTATTCTAAACAGAACTTGTCAAACATAAATAGCATTACTGCTCATATAATTTCTGCTGTGTTTATTGCATTAATCTATATGATTTAATATGAATTTGTATATATTTTCTGATTTTACATTACATTCAAATTTAAGTTAAAAGTCAACATATTTGTTATTATGTTTCATCAAAACACCTGTTACCGAATTTATATTTGTGCCTAAGATTGTTCTTAAATTTTATTTGGATTTAGAGGAATTCTAGTCATTTTTGACAGCTCTATTCCTAGTGTTAGGAAATGAAAAAATGTAAAAGATAGGGTTTTTATTAAAAATATTGTTTATTGAAGTATTTTTAACATATTTTACATTTGTGAGCAGAGAAAACAAATGTGAGAATGTATTTGATTTCTCCTTATCAATTGGGTGTTTTTTCTCACTTTCATTATTTTGTCTGAGAATGTTGAAACTATATGTGGCTTACTGAACTTAGAAATGTGTCTTTTCTTAAATTGCCTGTAGTATTATATATCTCTTATCTATTTCAAACTGCTAGTTAAGATAAGCTCCTGTTTGACATTGGCACTCTGGTGAGGGAATTCCCTGGGAAACGCGGCTGCCGCCTTGCCCTCCTCTTCCTCTTTCTTCTCCTTCTTTTCAATAATTAAAATTTAAAAGTGTCTACGTGAAACTCTTTTCCTGAGTCTTATTCCTGTAATTCTTTGATGCCATTTGTGTGTTAGTGTGTGTGTGAGAGAGAGATGTTAAATAAAAGAAAAAGTACAGAATAGAAATTAATAAGGCTAGTGGCCAATTCCACTAATAGAAATTTTCAAATATAAAGTAGAATAAATTACAACTGGTTTTGCAAGTTGTTTCTCCTGAACTTTCTTTCCACTTTATTTTCCACTGAAGTCTGCGTTTTGTTCTGTACCTGACTAAGTTTCATGCGCAGAGAGCGCCACTCCCCAGCAGTAGGCTCGAGGTATCTTGTACCGAGCTGATTGCTAAATTTTCAAGGATTTTGCAAGCCAGTTGTTATATACACTGATGTTAAAAATTAAATTATATAAACTCACAATTAATTAAAACCAAGGACAATAGATACTGAAAAGTCATCAGAGCCTGACTATTTTACTACATTCTACTGTTTAAAATGCTGGTGAGGATTTTTTTTTTTCTTTTGCCATTTTTGGCCGGGGCTGGCACATGGGGCTGGTGCCCTACTCCTTTGAGCCACAGGCATCATCCCGAGGATAATTATTATTAATTTTTTTTAACACAAGGGAACAGTTTATTAAGAATTAAACAAAGGTATGATGTTATACAGTACAAGCAAGACACTCAAGATAGGTATAATAGTACTACTCACACAAAAACTTAAATTTCACCTAAAAAATAATCACAAGACAAAAGAGAAAGCAATTTCACTGTTATAAAATAAGATATTTCATGCAAAGTATTAACTCTGCCCCCCCAAAGCCCAACCTCCCAACAAACAAAAAACTATCTGGGAATACTGCTATACTAATAAACAGAGTATAATCATTCATAGGAGAACAGTAATTAAGCAATGAATTAAATTAAATAACAAAGTTCAAACTATCATAAACTCCTAGTCAACAATGACTTTACAAAACAAGCAATTCCAGAAATCTTATAAACAATAAAAAAAGAAGAAATATTTCAATATCATTGTACTTGATCTGGATACACCTGATATTGAAATTGGAGAAAATATATTGTTATAAAGGGAAATTACAAACATGTTTCACTTATAGATGAGGATGCAATATCCTAAACAGCATATTGACAAGTTGAATTACAAAATTAATATTTAAGTAATGAACTTCGGTCAAAATTGAATCCAATTTATATGAAAGTTAGTCACTATTTGCTTTTCTTTTTCTTTTTTTTTTTTTTTTTTTGGTTTTCTTTCCCTCACCCCCTCCCTCCTTCTCTGTCTGCTCTCTCCTTCCCCCATGCCCCACTGTGTCATTGATTGTCATTAATTGTCCTCAAATCAAAGTGGAATACGTAGGATTCATGCTTCTCCATTCCTGTGATGTTTTACTAAGAATAATATGTTCCACCTCCATCCAAGTTACTACAAATGCTGCAAAGTCTCCATTATTTTTGATGGCTGAGTAATATTCCATGGTATACATATATGATAGCTTACCAAACCACTCCTGGGGGACATTTAGGCTGTTTCCACACTTTAGCAATTGTAAATTGGGCAGCGATAAACAGCCTAGTACAAATGTCCTTATAATAAAAGTTGTTTTTTTTTTTTGATAGATGCCCAGCAATGGGATTGCAGGATCAAACGGGAGTTCTAGGTTGAGTTCTTTGAGCTTTCTCCATACTTCCTTCCAAAAAGGACGTATTAGTTTGCAGTCCCACCAGCAGTGTAGAAGAGTTCCTTTCTCCCCACATCCATGCCAGCATCTGCAATCATGAGATTTTGTGAATATACGCCATTCTTACTGGAGTTAGATGGTATCTCAGGGTGGTTTTAATTTGCATTTCTCTAATAATAAGGACAATGAGCATTTTTTCAAGTGTTCACTGGCCATTTGTCTGTCATCTTTAGAGAAGATTCTATTCATCTCTCTTCCCTATTGATGTGTGGGATTGTTGGTTTTTTTCTTGTAGATTTTTTTTATCTTTTTTTTTTTGAGGCAGAGTCTTACTTTGTCATCCTTTGTAGGGTTCCGTGTTGTCTTAGCTCATAGCTACCTCAAACTCTTGGGTTCAAGTGATCCTCTTGCTTCAGCCTCCCAAGTAGCTGGGACTACAAGCACACGTGACAACATC
>CAUYRH010036839.1:0-22523 GCA_963574655.1 Perodicticus potto | reverse complement strand
CTTGATCCTGGGAGTTGGAGGTTGCTGTGAGCTGTGATGCCACAGCACTCTACCCAGGGTGACAGCTTGAGGTTCTGTCTCAAAAAAAAAAAAAAAGATTCTTTTCTCAGTAAGGAGGAAGAGGTTGTAGAGTCTGCATACATTTAACATTAAAACCCTTGTTGGGGCTCGGCACCTGTAGCTCAGGTGGCTAAGTCGCCAGCCACATACACTAGAGCTGGTGAGTTTGAATCCAGCCCAGGCCTGCCAAACAACAATGACAACTACAGCACAAAAAATAGCCGGGCATGTGGCAGGCACATGTTCCAGCTACTTGGGAGGCTGAGACAAGAGAATCGCTTAAGCCCAGGAGTTGGAGGTCACTGTTAGCTGTGATGCTATGGTACTCTACCCAGGGTGACAGGTTGGGGCTCTGTCTCAAAAAAATAAATAAATAAATAAAATAACCCTGTTGGTCAGCAGGAAGCTAAAGGAACATCATGGTGTCTAGCACTTAGTAGGCACCCAGGGAATATTTAATAGAAACACCTCCAGTTGCACACTAAAATGAGAAATTCATTACAGCATAAACAGATGTTACTAAACATTCAGCCCCACTAAATTTATCAGCTATGATAAATGATGATTTCTTGTACAATTTAATTAAAAGGTATTTGTTAAAGAAGTGTCTTATACCCAGCATCGAGATTGGCATGAAGAGACACCCCAAAGCTCACTGTCAGTATGGAGAATATTCACTTGAATTACCAGGATTCCCATGTAGTGAGCCCCATGAGTCTGGATGGAAGCTGGATTCATCTTGGTGAATCAAAGAGGGGTTAGTATTTGTGCCGGGGAGGAAAGGGTCTACCAGGGGCAGGGATGACAGGAATGAGGACAGGGTGGGTGTGACTGGGTGAGTATTGCTGAAAAATCTGGCTCATTGGAGCAGGAATCTTGAATCATACAAATAGGATAGAAATATTCCCTGTACATATATGCCTTGTAAGTACAAATCTCAAGGGCCACAGCTCATTCTAAGGGTGTTTATTTTTTTATTTATGAAAATGATAAATATCTGTTTAGGAGGAAGTCTCTCAATAACCTAGCTATAATCCCACAAATCAGTGATTTTGTAATAGGTCTTGAGCTATTAAAACATGATTTCCAAGAGTTTAAAGCCAAGGGATATCTTATCCTTGCCATAAATTTTCTAATAGGGAAATCCCCAGGGAGAAGACACCAGTGCAGCAGCTTAGTTGGAACACCACAGAGAAGTGCTCAGGACCTTTATTGACTGTGTTTCTTTCTGAACATTAAGATGTTGTAAAACAATTTCTACCACTTTAGTACAATTTCTGTGGTACTTTCTTTTTTGGTTGTTTCTGAAATATGTATTTTTTCTTTTTTTATTGTTTGGGATTCATTGAGGGAACAAAGAATTAGGTTATACTGACTGCATTTGTTAGGTAAATTTCGGCTTGTAATTGTGTCCCACCCCCAAGAGGTGTGTCATACACCATGACCCCTAACCCCATCTCTCCTCCCTTCTCCCCCGCCCTCATTCCCCTGCCTCCCACCTTGTATTAAGTCATCTATTGTCTTCATATTAGAATTGAGTATATTGGATTCTTGCTTCTCCATTCTTGTGATGTTTCACTTTTTAGTGAAACACATTTTTAGATGTGAAAACTTTTAGATGTGAAACTTTTTAGTGACACACTTTTTAGAATGTACATTCTTGTTAATACAAAAAATGTAAAGACTCCGTCTCTTGTAATGGCTGAATACACTCTCTGGTATACATATGCCACAGCTTGTTAATCCATTACTGGATTAGTGGGCAATTCGGTTGTTCCCATAATTTGGGGATTGTAAATTGAGCTGTGATAAACAGTCTAGTGCAAGTGTCCTTATGATAAAATGATTTTTTTTCTTCTGGGTAGATGTTCAGTAATGGGATTGCAGGATCAAATGGGAGGTCTAATTTCAGTTCTTTGAGAACTTCCAAAAAGATTGTACTAGTTTGCAGTCCCACCAGCAGTGTAAAAGTGTTCCCTTCCTTCCACATCCACGCCAGCATCTGCAGTTTTGAGATTTTGTGATGTGGGCCATTTTCTCTGGGGTTAGGTGATATCTCAGGGTGGTTTTGATTTGCATTTTTCTGAAAATTAGGGATGATGAGCATTTTTTCATATGTTTGTTAGCCATTCATCTGTTTTATTTAGAGAAGGTTCTATTCATCTACAACAAACCCACAGCTAATATTACACTAAATGGTGTGAAACTGAAAGCTTTTCCACTTAGAACTGGAACCAGAAAAGGTTGTCCTCTATCACCACTACTATTCAACATAGTGCTGGAAGTTCTTGTCAATACAATCAAGCAAGAGAAGGAAATAAAGGGCATCCAAATGGGGACACAGGAAGTCAAACTCTTGCTCTTTGCTAATGATATGATTTTATAATTAGAGAACCCCAAAGACTCAACTACAAGACTCCTAGAAGTGATCAAAAAATACAGTAATGTCTTATGATATAAAATCAACATCCACAAATCAGTAGCCTTTGTATATGCCAATAACAGCCAGGATGAGAAGTTAATCAAGGACACAATACCTTCACAGTAGCTTCAAAGAAAATGAAATACGTAAGAATATACCTAACAAAACAGTTGAAGGATCTCTATAAAGAAAATTACCCTAAGAAAAGAAATAGCAGAAGATATTAGCAAATGGACGAATATACCATGGTCATGACTGGGAAGAATCAACATTGTGAAAATGTCTATCCTTCCCAAAGCAATCTACAGATTCAGTGCCATCCCCATTAAAATACCAAGATCATACTTTCAAGATTTGGGAAAAATAATTCTTCATTTTGTATAGAACCAGAAAAAACATCCTATAGCTAAGGCAGTTCTTAGTAATAAAAACAAAAGCTAGGGTATCAACCTGCCAGACTTTAGGCTGTCCTACAAGGCCATAGTGGTCAAAACAGAAATAGAGACATAAACATTTGGAACCAAATAGAAAACCATGAGATGAAACTAATGTCTTACAGACACCTGAACTTTGATAAAACAAACAAGAACACACACTGGGGAAAAGAATCCCTATTCAATAAAAGGCGGTGGGAGAGCTGGATGACCACATGTAGAAGACTGAAATGCAAAGTAAGCTAGAAAGCAAATTGTGGGTGGAGGAGTGAGGATTCAAGAGGAAAGTAGAGTCAGTCTAAGAAGTGAGACCCATCCAGCAGTTGAGGTGGGACCCAATAGAGAGCTCAAAGAAAGACCCTCAGGAAGCTTTTCCTCTGTGTGACTGCCACTTCCGTGGTTGGTAGCTAGGTGTCTGGTCATGGGCCTGGGACTGCTGTGGTCCCCTGGGCTGCTCCACGGGAGGAGAAAGAGGACAGAGCAGCCTGCCCGACACCTCTTTATTAGTCTGTCACTATATGCACTATACCCTCCACATCATAAGCAGGTATCTCTTCAGCCATTTCTAAATCAGAACATGCAGGGTCCAGATTCTGGGAGTACCTTCCACATGACCAAGTTAATAAAGTTGATACAACATGGCACAGCATCTGCCAAGTTACTCTAAAATGTAAATTATCATCCTAAATACGTTCAGCTATCATCTTCCAAAGACATAGTGTAAACACTCATGATTAATTTCTCAAATCTGCAAAGAAAGACATTATAGTCATTGGACCAAACATTTGGTCCAAAGCCTCAAAATAATTCATTATCAAAATCAAAAGGTTTGGGTGGCGCCTGTGGCTCAAAGGAGTAGTACACCAGCCCCATATGCCAGAGGTGGCAGGTTCAAACCCAGCCCTGGCCAAAAAAAAAAATCGAAAGGTAGCTCAATGTGACCTCATTAGAACTCTCTTATGTTAATAGTGGTTCAGACACATTTGCTGCCGTTTTCCTTATTTTTGAGCATTTTCTCAGTGGTACTTTATTCAATAGACAAATTAAAGAATGAGGGAAAATCTGGTAGAACTTGTTCCAAAAGCTGAATTTGGATCCTAGAACCCTGTGGGTGACAGAAGTACCTGTGCACACCTGGGCAGATTTTCCTGTGCTCTCCCTCTCCCTCCTGTCTCCTCTTTCTATCTCTCCCTTTCAGCCTTCCTGTTGCCAAAAAGCAGTGTGGTGCCATCTCGTCTGTCCTTGCTTTTCAGTTTTTTCTTCTCTTTTTGTTACCAACTACTGAGATATTAATGTCCCCAAAGGACACGAGCGAGACAAAGTGGTGCCTTGAACTATTGGCTGTGGCGGCTGCCAGCCCTCCCAGGAGGAGGGTTGCACAGAGTTGTTGGTGAGATCACACTCATAAGAAGGTGGCCCTGGGTGGCACGTTGTGGAATGGGAGCTGGATGGGGCAGCTGTGGTGGTTTGGAAATTAGTTACATGAAACAAACCGTTGACTGGGTGTGTAACTAAATATACTAAGAATAATGGGAGCAAGTTTTGTCATTTTCAGAGCAAAGACGTGTAAGGCAAAGTCTTGAAAGAATCCTGAGGTGTTAAATTGAAATGGAAAGTATCAGAATAAACTTGTGGGCTTTTAAAATATATACATGCAGGAATATATGGAAGTAGTTAGAAAGGCACGTTTGTGTGTATGGGAATAAATACACACAAAACATAATATATAAAATACAGAAATATCTTTTTCCACCCTCTGTTGAGGGTCCAGCAGCAATGGCGTTCCAGGGGCATTGCTCAGTGCCCATCTCTGAACACCATGCTCCACAAAGACAAAACAGAGCTTTTTAGAGAAATGGGACCCAGAGAGCCGAGGGTCTGGGAACAGGGAAGTTAGGAGGTGGACCTGAGGACCATCCTATGTCAGAGAGCAGGTTAATGCTCTACGAGTGACTCAGCTCAGGGGCTCTCAGGACTCAGAGGCAAGTTGCATGTCAAAATAGAAAATGGTAATTAACAAAATGCAACCTGTCTAATAAAAGAAAATTTACACAACTACCCTGATATTAGTTAACTGAGTAATCAATCACTTGGAAACAGAAGGGAGTGTTTGCTCACATTAGAACACCTGACTCATAATGATGAATACAGCTTATTCCCATGGGGCAGCTTTTGTAATGACAGTGGGTACAGGTAGGAGTTATTAATGACTGCCAAGGTTGGTGGGTGGAGATTTGGTAAGGACTAGGATATTGATGTAATTTTGGAATATCTCCCCCACAAAATTCAAATCAGATACACATTTTAAAATGGTGACTTCAGCAGAGAAGCAGGCACACAGAACCTTGACCACAAGATCAGAGTGGGCTGGGTGAGAATCCTGGGCCTCCTGGCAGGTCTCTCTGGGAAAAGCATAGCACCATATCTGTGTGATTTTTTTCTTTTTTGCAAGAACACATGAGCCAGGTTGAAGGTTCCTCTACATAATGAAAGACTATCCTCATTCATATAGTCAAAGGAATGAGAAGCAATGAAAGACTGTGGGTTGTCTAGATTGAAGGAGACTGATGAAACATAAAAACTGACTGGAACACAGGCTCCCAGAAGGGATCCCTGGCACAGAAGAGCATGGTCACTGTGGGCGTATTTAATAAAATAAGAATGGGGAGTCTGTACTGGATGGCAGTGCAGGGTTGGGTGGCAGCACAGGACTGGGTGACAGCCTGGGGTTGGGTAGCAGTGGGGGGTTGTGTGGCAGCGCAGGGTTGGGTGACAGCCTGGGGTTGGGTAGCAGTGGGGGGTTGGGTGACAATATGGGGTTGGGTAGTAGTGGGAGGTTGTGTGGCAGTGCCGTGTTGGGTGACAGTGTGGGGTTGGGTGTCTCTGCAGGCGTAGGGTGGCAGTGTGGGGTTGGGTGGCAGCATGGGGTTGGTTGGCAGTGTGGGGTTGGGTGGCAGCACGGGCAGCATGGAGTTGGGTGGCTGTCTGGGGTTGGATGGCAGTGCGGGGTTGGGTGACTGCATAGTTGGCTGGCAGTGATGGGTTAAGTGGCAGTGACAGGTTGGGTGACTGTGCAGGGTTGGGTGGCTGTACTGGGTTGGTTGGCAGTGCGGGGTTGGGTGACAGTGCTGGATTTGATGTCAGTGCTGAGTTTGATGGCTCTGTGAGGTTGGATGGACTTGTAGCAGTTCTGATTTTCTGTGGGGAAGGCTGTCTGATGAGGGTTTTATTTGGGAGTAAGTACAATAGTCTCAGCTCATCTGCAATTTCACTTTCAGTGATTTCAGTTACCTTTGGTCACTGGGAGTCTGTTTAAGTGAGTTCATTACATAAGATGTTTTGAAAGGGAGATCAAATTTATATAACTTATTATGGTACATTGTTATATGTTCTATTTTATTATTAGTTATTGTTGTTAATGTCTTACTGTCTTAATTTAATAAATTAAACTTTAATAAAGCCATTTACAGATATGAAACAAAATAGCCTGTATAGGGTTTGTAAACAACTGCAATTTCAGGCATCCACTGGTGGTCTTGGCCTGTATCCTTGAGGTTAGGGGGATACTGTACACAAAGTGAAGTTGTCTCAACTCGTCTTACATGTATGCATAAAACACCATCAGCACATGCTGACTGTAGACAGACTGAGCTTCTACTTGCTTGGTTACTGCGTTGTGTGTGTGAGAGAGGGAGAGAGGGATTGCCCTTTTGATCAATATCCCAAACTGCTTGTCCTATTTACATGTTCTCTCTTGCCTGAGGTTTTCTTCAGATCCTGGGTTAATATTCCTCTGGAGTTTTTTGGACTTGACATTTTGTTTTCTCACTACTTTTAAACTCACAAATAGAAACAAACACCGGCTCCTATTTAATCCTAGCCCACAGCCCTGCCCACTTCCCAGTCCAGCCTCTGCCACTCAGCCAAACTTCTCCTGCAGGACAGGTAGGAGCACAGCCAGTATCTCAGTGTACTCTCACACCCGTATGAAGGATCCAGTATTTTCTTATTTTATAATTTAGGAAACCAAGAAACTTGCTCTACATTCACATAGTTAAAAAAGTGGCTTATAAATGTTCCCTAGTACCTTTTCAAAGGTCTGACTTGAACTTTGGTACCTTTTAAAACTACCTCCTATCTTTCATTCTCATCTTTTATATCACAACAAAGTCAATTTGCTTGTACTTCCCTGGACATAACAGGCTGCTTCAGATGTTCTTCAGAACCTCCATCAGATGTAAGCAACTGAGGGGACTGTTCCTGTTGCCTGCTAGGGCTAACCATTCCCTTTTTTCTGCTGAGCCTTCCACATGTGTATTGTTGCTTTCATCTTGGTCATTAGAATTTATTTGCTTTAGATCAGCCTCGCCTGCTCTACACAGTGTCTTTCTCTGCACTGTTGGCCTAGGGCCTAGCAAAATGTCTAAGATATGGTTGATGCTCACACATACTCATTGAATTAGATTAGCAGGAATGGGTTCAGTTTTAGGTCTTTAAGTACAAAGTTTGTGCTTGTTTTTTTATTCCTTGTTATCTTCTAGTAGTGACATACAAAGCATCTTGCTTCTTTTCTAGTCTGGTGTTCATAAAGAGGATGACTGTGCTACTCTGTCATAGCCTCTCACTGTCAATCTTATTTTCTTTTTTTACTTCTTTTTACATTTTTTGTGAATTTTATTTTCTAAAAAGAAAAAGAAGTTTATTTTTCTCAAGCTATTCAATGCACTAATTCAAGGAGGAGGAAATATCTGACATGATGCATTGTGTTTCTTGCCATTGTGGTTGAAGAATGGACATTTCTGACTGTCACTGGTGTTTTCCTTATAGGCCCTCCTGGTGGCTCACCAGCTGGACAGTGCAGCCAGTACTTTACTTTTCATTTGGAAAGCAAGACATTTCCTTTTCTCTGTATGGCATAACTCTTTGAAAATATTATGGTGGAGTTTTCTCCTTTGTTATGCATAAAGGATGCAAACAGTAATCAATAGGAATTAGTATGGTTGGGGGAGGATGGAAAGCCCTTTTACACTCAGAGAAAGTAGGAAAAAGATAAATATTTGCAGTATTCAGAACACCCAAGATATGGAAACAACCTGTGTCCTTCAATGAATGAATGGACAAAGAAAACGTCAGTGGAGTACTGTTCATCCTTCAGAAAGGAAATTATTTCACTTATGCCAGCAGGGTAGAACTGGAGAACATTCTGCTAAGTGAAATAAGCCAAGTTCAGAAACATAAATAACATGTGTTTTCACATGTGTGGAATATGAAACAATCAAACTTGTAGAAGCAGAGAGTAGAATGGTGGTCACAGAGGCTGGGGGTGGTGGTGAGAGGAATGGGGAGATGGTAGCCAAAGGGTACAGAGTCTAAGATAGGAAGAATAAGTTCCAGAAATCTGTTGTATATCATGATAACTATGTTAATAAAAATGTGCCTTATACTTGAAAATTATTAAGATTTAAGTATTTTCACCACAAATATGAATGATAACTGTGAGATGGCAGCCCCCGCAACTCAGTGGGTAGGGTGCTGGCCACAGACACCAAGGCTGGCAGATTGCAACCTGGCCCAGGCCTGCTAAAACAACAATGACAACTACAACAAAAAAATAGCCGGGTGTTGTGGCAGGTGCCTGTAGTCCCAGCTACTTGGGAGGCTGAGGCAAGAGAATCACTTAAGCCCAAGAGTTTGAGGTTGCTATGAGCTGTAATGCCACAGCACTCTACTGATGGTGACATAGTGAGACTCTGTCTCAAAAAATAATAATAATAACTGTGAGGTATGCATGTGTTAAACAGCTTGACTGAGAAATTCCACAATTTATACGTATATCAAAGTATCATCCTAAATATATACAATGTTTGTCAATTAAAAAAAAAATAAAAAGAAGAGGCTAGGCACAGTGGCTCATGCCTGTAATCCTAGCACTCTACAAGTTAAAAGCACCCTGTCACTTCCTCAGGAGGCTAAGGTGGGTGGATTACCTGAGTTCAGGAGTTCAAGACCAGCAAGAGCGAGACTCTATCTCTAAAAATAGCTGGTATTGTGGCAGGTGCCTATAGTACCAGCTACATGGGAGGTTGAGGCAAGAGGACCACTTGAGCCCAAGAATCTGAGGTCGCTCTGAGCTGTGATACCAGGGCACTCTACCGAGGGTGACAAAGTAAGACCCTGTCTCATATTAAATAAATAAATAAATACTTTTTGTGATAGAATATGCTGTCTATATTTTACAAATTTGAATGTCATTTTATTTATAATATGAAGGCAATATATTTGATTTTTTAACATCCTTACTAAAAGTAATTCATGAGTTTCCAAACATTGTTTTTGAAATATTACTAGTTGATGAGATTTAAAAGCTCGACTTCCCTCCCCACAAGAAAAACAAACAAACATGTGAAGAGGCAGAATGGTTCCTCAGAGCTGGTGGGAGGACAACTGAGGAAAGGCCTTGGGTCACTGCACTTTTATTATTTCTGAGGGGATTTCAGAATAAAAAGAGGCCATTGCAGCTTTCCTTTGGTGATAGTCTTGTCATGGTCACAAAGTCAGCACAAATGAACACACAGGAAGCTCTCAGGTACCTGGAAAGGGTGACAGGATGAGAAGCCAATAGATACAATGCATGACCTTGTCATGTACATAAATATTACCATCAGCAAGTTTGGAAAGGCTCACTGGTTTTGACTAGGATACATGTAGAAGCCAGAGGTGAAAATTCAGTGATAGAAATGGCACCCACAGAGATCCACAAGTTAAAAGGACCCTGTCACGTCCTAAAGTAATGACGGGTCCTGAGTGAGGAGAGCAGTTAGAGGCAGCAGGGATGAGAGTGAGGGTGGCAGGGAAGAGTGCCATGTGGGGCTGGTGCTGGGGAGAGGACTTTGGATACGAAGCTATAGGTTTTGGGGTGATTTTTAGGACCTTGCCCAAGAGAGTCACAGGGCAAAAGGAATGTGTTTCAATGTTATAGTTTCTGGGTTTTGTGAAGTTTGGATTCAACAGTAGTAGTTCAGCAGCAACAGTGGTATGCAGTGGGTATGTGCTTACCAACCAGCTATCTTGGGGAAATGCCTAATTTGCAGCATTTTCCATTCCCACAATATAATGCCCCCACTGTGGTGGGGTCTGAGCACAGAGGTGGGAAGTGGAGTGCACAAGGACAACTGTGATGCTCCCCTTGGCCCTGCCTCCTATGTCACTTCTGTGAATGCTGTCCACCAGAGCCAGCACATCGGGACTCTTGATAGAGCTCCTGCTTCATAGTAACACAATTGAAAATCCAGCAATACATTGACAGGAAAAGAAAGCATTGCATCTTCCAAATGGAAATTAGCAACTGTCATCAGTTAATTGGGTGAAAACACCCAGTGTTTTAGCTTGAGAGTGTTCATGCAAATATATGTGTACATATCCAGAAAATCCAGCAACAAGTTATACCTTTAGGTATTTAGGAATTGGCACCGAATGACTGTTACTGGTTTAAAAAAAGGTTTCTAATTTCACAGAAACGAGTTTGTTTTCTCTAATGCAGCATTAACTATGGACTTCCTTGAATATTGAAAACAATTCTCAATAAATTTTACATCTCTTTCCCCCAAATTTCTAACCTAAACTTTCTCTGTTTACCTTAAATGTATTAGTTTTGCTACATGTGATGTGCCTTGCTATGTGAGATCAGATACTAAATAGTCTTTCTCTCCTGTATAAATTAAGTATATGTGTATGTGTGTGTATGTGTGTGTGTATGTGACATAGTGATCATCAGTTGAAATCAGAGGTCCTATATCTTTTCTTACATTTTTATTATTAGAATAATCACTTTATTTGTCTGCTCTTAAAAGTTATTGAAGTTAAGTGACCGATAGACTGGTGGTACCTGAATCAGATAAAATCATATTTAAGTTTAAGAAAAATAAAGGTAGATTAACTCTCAATGTATAAACTTCAAAGACCATTTTAGTAGTTCTTATTCATTTAAATAATGCTCATTTGATACTTTAATTATTTTATCATAAGCCAGTTGAAATTGACCTTTCTACCAACTCTGAACCAACAGATTTCCCACCCAAAGAGTTACATGAATGTAGTTGCTATCTGTGTACTTCTAAAGATGACTGTGTTGGTATTCTTACTTGTATGCTCTTCAGGAGTACTTGAAACTCCAACATTTTCTCCTTTTCTGGTCCCATTTAAATTTCATTGTCTCTTTATTTTGAATATTTATAGTCAAAATAAAATTTTACAGTTGAGAAGACCCTGAGAACTCATAAGGTCAGAAACTGAAAGTTAGAAAAAAAAATGGTTTGCCCATTCATATCCACCTGTCTTGCTTCTTCTCTGGACTTTGACAGAAAGGTAATTGAATTTGATTAATGAGTCAATCAGACCAAATATAATCACAGCCATTAGTGTATCAATCGGTCATTATCTTTCCCACTCAAGGTAATTGATGCACTGTCTTTCAAATGTCTACACAAGACATTCTAAGCAGTATGACTATTCTGACTTTTAAAAATCGTATGAAGTGTTAAAGATACACTTGTGTATCTACCAACGAGATTTCAGAAAGCTTAAGAATTTGAGCAATACCAATTCCAATATATGTGTTCAGTTGGTGGCGTTCTTCTCCCTGTCTCAAAATAGGCATTTGTGATTTTCGTTTAGCTCTTTATGCATGAATTCTAAAACAATCTATATTTTGCACATTTTTTACTTTGTTGCTTACCATCCTGTGTGTGAGATAGTCATATTTCTAGATATTGACCTAGATTGCACATGCACTTACACACATTTATTGCTATAGTATTTTTGTGTATGAATAGGCTATTATTGATCTTTTTAATCTCCTCTTTGTGGATATGTAAGTTATTCCTAAATTTCAGCTTCCTCAAGTCCCTTTTAAGAGGTATAATCACTGCCTGAACAAACAAGATTGTTCTGACTGTGACAATTCGAAAAAGAACTGTTTGCCTATTTACGATAAACATGCTGTTTGAAGTGGTTTAACATATGCTTTTTTGTATGAAAAGGTCATTGTCATAACCCTGGAAAACAATGTGATTTAGGTTAACATTATATGTAATGTTAATGGAAATGTCCACATTTATCTCATTGGTTTATTAAAATAGGTCTTCTATGTAAAACCTGGTTAGCTTGATTTCAAATGCAAAATTTACTTGAAATAACATTCATTGCTAACTGCCCTGCAATGTATACTTTAATTAGTTTAGAGAGCCTTACACATATATTTACTCCATGCTATACAATGTCCCTGGATAATCTAATTTACTGTCTTCGCCAACATGTGAAAGAGAAATCTCAGTTCAACCCCTTCAGCTGTGACTTCTCTCCCAGGCACAAATGCCTCTGCATCCGAGGGTCCTGACCACACCTCCCACTCACCATGAAAAGGCCACTTATACTACTGGAAACCAAATCACTGTTCCTTCTACAGCCTCGGCTTCCTTGGCAATCATGTTCTTCCTTTGTTTCAAATCCTTCTGTAATTATGGTTACATGAATTTTTCAAAAAATATCTGAACTCTGTATGACCTGACTTTAACTTATCTTTCCGACCATATTCACAATTTATAGTTTCTGCTTAGAGGCAGTGCCTGGCACAAAGTAAAGGCTTAATAAACTTTTGTAAATAAGTGAATAAAAATTCTTCAAGTGGAACCATTTAATGTTCATTAGCTAGACAATAGACCTCTGTAAGTTGACCACCTGAGGGTCTGTAACAGACTGGTCAGCATATGGGAGGTGGTCAACATCAGGCACCAGGCCTACTGTGCTGCTGTGAACATGTGCTGCGTGTCCTGTCTATGAAATCGGGTCAGTTGAGGAGGGGTCAGTGTAGGAGGAGCCAGCAAGGGAGGTCTACTGTACTTTGTATCTCTTTGTTTTGAAGAGTTTTCTCTAACATATTTATTTTATAAACAATATGTGTTTTAATGATTTATAATTTTCAATTTTGACAATAAAATCTGCATGTTCAAATAACTGAGCCGTCGTTCACGAGCTCTCTCAGATCCCCAGACCATTCCCAGACCACAGTAACGTATCCTTCTCTCAGTGTTTGTGTTTTATCTTCCCCAACTAAATTACAGAGCTCTTTGTGGTATGCCTCTCATCTAATAGCAGAGCTTTACACAAACTCTTGTCACAGGAAAAGAAGAGTAAATATTTGGAGAGGCAATGATGTGTCCCAGAATGCATGTGCATCCAGTATCCCTCACTGGTCCTCTACCCTGCAACACCTACCGCATTGGTCTCAGGGATGGAGAGATGAAACAGGCAGGGGCTGCTGTCAGGCAGGTTGATAAACAGCAATATAAAGTGATAAACATTCCGTGCTGGTGTATGTGTGGGGATACAGCAGGAATCTGAAGGAGGAAGAGGTCAGTTCTACCATGGACTGGGTATGGAGAGGAAAAGTAGGAAGGGGTTCCCAGCAGAGAGGGCCAGTAAGTCTGGAGAGACAGGAGAATTTAAAGCATTCTGGTAGAAGGCCACTGTTGGACAACAGAGAAGACTGTGCAGTAGCCCAGGGGAGAACACTGGTGTGTTCTGGGTATATGCATTTACTGCAACTGGAACTGGGGTTAGAAGGAAAGCAAAGAAGAGATGAGGCAAATAAGACCTGGAATGGGGAGGGCCTCATGTCATATGGATGTTTCCTGTAGGCAGTGGGGTTAACATGATCACCTTTATGCTTTTAAAAACTAAACTCTGGTAGTAATGTGGAAGCCTGACTGGCAGAGAAGGCAGCCTGAAACAAAATAATCAGGATGCTGTTGCTGTAATCCAGAGGCTGATCAGGGCAGTAGAGATGAGGAGGAACAGAGGTAAGAGAAATGCTAGGAAAGCAGAAGAGCAAAAGTTTGCCTTGCTGGTCAAATGTAGCATAGAGGTTGAGTGGGATTAGAATCAGAACAGGTCACTTGGGACTTGCAGTTGAGAGAGCATTGAGAGGGCATTTTCTGTACTGAGGCTTATTAACAACTATTATAAATATGTAGAGAAGATAGGTGTGCATATTCGTTTAGCTTCCAAATGATCCATTCATTTCAGTCAAAAACAAGACCAATGAGCATTCTCTAGCCCATCGTTTCTTAAAACTGGTTCCATGAACACCTGCTCTGTAAAATGTAGTAGGTCTTAGATGAAGTTTTTAAGAAATGATTTTTGTGGAGCGGCACCTGTGGCTCAAGGAGTAGGGCGCCGGCCCTATATGCTGGAGGTGGTGGATTCAAACCCAGTCCTGGCCAAAAACTGCAAAAAAAGAAAAAAAGAAATGATTTTGTGGTCCACTAAATTTAGTTGTTTTACAAAACAGAATTTCTCAAGCCTTTTGGCATAATAATGTGCATTGTGAATTTTTAACACATGTTGACTAATTACTGTTTTTTTCTTCTTTTGTCTTGTATAAATACACAGCAGTTCTGAAGACCAGGATTCTGATGAATGTACTGTAGTAAACACTGGTCTAAACAATGAAGAAGGAAACTTTTTTGATAAGATGGTCTCCAAATGACATATCAGTCAGATTTTGATCTGTTTGTTGTACATATTCTTCATTATATTTTTCAAAAGCATTACCGTTTTTGCAGTAGCAGTCATTATGAATGCCCTCTTTGTTAACTCAGCAAGCTGAGAGAGAGCTGAATTTAATAGTTTAGCACCTCTATGGCTGAATGATTCCATTCTAAGGAAGGATCTCAGCCCAATCCTGGATTCAGTAGCTGAATTCTATCACAGTGGGTGGAGTGATTGCTTTTGCATACAACATTCATTTATATCCTTAATATATGTATGGTATAAAATGTCTCTTGGGGGAGTAACAAGCACAAAGCTGAGACTGTTGCTTCAGAATGACTATTTGCAAACTGGAAGCTTAATGCAATCTGCAGGTGGGAAAAGTATAAGGCTTTGACTTTCTAATTCTCTCTTGTGGTGCAAGAAGCCACAGAGGCCACAGCTGGAGCTCTTGTTACCTTTCCTTTAAGAACTTCTTTCTCTGCAATTTCGCTTGGTTGGGGCTTTTCATAAAATGCCACTGTCAATTTGTTTTCCATGAAAGAGCTATAATTATTGCCAAAAATCCACCTGAGTAGTGAGTAGTTCCAGCTCACTCTCCTGACCTCTACCCGCACAGAAACACCCCTCAAGCCTGGCCTTTGTTCTCTGGTCTCTTACCTTGATTCTCCTTTGTTTTCTCATTCTAAAGACATTTGTTCTAGTTTGTTCTTTTCTATCACAGTAGGCATCGTACATTTTTACTATGATAAAATCAACTGTCAGATTTTATAATTATAAATGTAGTTGGATGAAGTTCTTGTGATTGAATTTCTTACTCTTGCCCCAGACGAAAGGAATTTGCTACTTTTTAAAATCTCTGACACAACTGTTTTTTTTTCCTACTGATGTAATAATTATACAAATTTATGGCGGTACATGTGATACTTGATACATGCATATAAAGCGTAAGGGTTAAATTGGGTGTTTAGGATCTCTATCACCTCAAATATTTATCATTTCTTTGTGTTGTGAAAATTCCAAATCTCCTTTAGAGATTTTGAAATCCTCAATAAACTATTGTTAACTATGGTCATCCTACTGTGCTAGTGAGCCCAAGAACTCATATCTTCTATCTAACCCAGGGTTCTCAACCTTCCTAATGCTGCAGCCCTTTAATACAGTTCTGTGGGTTGCAGCCCACAGGTTGAGAACCGCTGATCTAACAGCATTTTCATACCCAACTTATATTCATTTCTCCCCCCCACTTCCCTGCCTCTGATAACTGCTATTCTATTCTCTTCCTCCTTAAGATCAATTTTTTAAGATTAGACATATGAGTGAAAACATGTAACATTTGTCTTTCTTTGTTTGACTGATTTCACTTAACGTAATGGCCTTCAGTTCTATCCGTGTTGCTGTTTCATTCTTTTTTTATGGATGAATAATATTTCTTTTATAATACCACATTTTCTTGATCCATTTATCCTTTGAAGGATACTTAGGTTGGCAATTGCAAATAGTGCTGCAATAAACGGGGAAGTGTAGATATCTCTTTGATATGCATTTGCTACCTTTGGATACATATCCACCAGAGAGATTGCTGACTCAAATGGCAGGGGTGTTTTTAGTTTTCTGAGGAGCCTCCATGGCTATATCAATTTACATTTCCACCAGTGTATGTGTGTGTTCCCCCTTACTCCACAACCTTGCCAGCATCTGTTTTTTGTCCTTTCAATGATAGCCAGTCTTTCTAGGCTGAGATGATATCTCATTGTGGTTTTGATTTGCAATTCTCTGAGGACGAATGATGTTGAGCATTTTTCATAAACCTTTTGGCTATTTGTATGTCTTATTTTGAGAAATGTTCATTTAGCTCAGTGGTTCTCAACCTTCCTAATACCGCAGCCCTTTGATACAGTTCCTCATGTTGTGGTGACCCCCAACCATAAAATTACTTTTGTTGCTACTTCATAACTGTAATTTTGCTACTGTTATGAATTGTAATGTAAATATCTGATATGCAGGATGTATTTTCATTGTTACAAAGGGGTCGCCACCCACAGGTTGAGAACCTCTGATTTAGCTCATTCGCCCATTTTTTAAATGGATTCTTTTTTTGCTGTTGAATTGTTTGAGTTCTTTGTATAGTTTGATTGTTAATCCCTTTTCAGATGAATAGTTTGTAGATACTTTCTCCCATTCTGTAGGTTGTCTCCTTACTCCATTGATTTTCTCCTTTGTTGCCCAGAAGCATTTTAGCTTGATGTGATCCCACTGGTCTCTTTTTGCTTTTGCTACCTATGCTTTTGAGGTCTTACCCAAAACATCTTTGCCCAGACAAATGTCCTGAAGCATTTATTTCCAAAGTAGTTTCAGAGTTGCAGATCACTTTTTAAATGCAATTTAAATTAGACTAAGGATTGATTCCTATAAGATCCTAGATTAGAAGACTTGTTAATTAAGTTGTAACTTTCATGTATATTATAGTAACAAATAAATAGAAACATTCTGTACACAGTAGTAGTTGACTAATTAAATAAATACTCTCTGCCCACAAGCATGGTGATGTATCATCATCCATGCATTGTGAAAATATTAGGGATACAGTAAATGAACAAATTAGTTTCAAAACAGGTGAAGTAAGAGCTTCGTTTTGTTAACGATAATTATGCAAGTCTACATAGAAAAGGAAGACTGGGAGGAAGGCCGTGTGGGCACATATTTGAGAACATAGTGGTTGGGAGTGTTAAGTTTGGACTTAAAGGGAGTGGAGGATAATTCTGTTCTCTCTGTGTGTGGCTTTTGGGACATTATATTGTCTTTTTTCATGTGTAAAAGGAAAATAATAACGCCTAACCCTATATGGTAGTTGGTTGAATTAGATAAAATGTGCAAAGCTCTTAGCACAAAGTAAGGACTCAGTGAGAGATAGCTATTATTACTAAGTTTCTATTTACCAAAATGTTAACAGTGGTTATTTCCATATGATGGGAGTCTTGCTATTTATTATTTTAAAATACTTTTATCATTATATATAATACATATTACATGTATAAACAAATAGTGTGTAATCTGTAATCATGTAAATTTACATGAATGTTTATGTGTATATTTTATGTGATCTATATCCCTATCTTTTGCTTCCTGTTACTAAACAAGTTTTATCTTTGACAAACATTTTGCAAAGGCTTCCTCCTCCTTTGAATTTCCTCTCTTAATTCTCCCACTCCTCCAGAAGTTTGAATACAAGCACAGGCCCTTGATCCCTCTGTCTTCATCTTTCCCACTCTGAACACATTTTGTAAACGTAAGTCTGTGTAACTTTCTCTTCATATCACCCAGTCACTTTATTTGCTTTTTCTTGCCAGAGTTTGTTCCTTACTATATGGATGAGCAGAGAATATGCCAGGAGTCACTTTTCGTGTGACTTTTAAACTAGCAATAAGTATTATGGCTATGGCACCACACTTCATTTCCATGCAGAGCTAAGAGCCCAGTGGCTCAGGACTGCAGTGGCACATGGGACAGTCACCTTGCAGGGCGTTGAGGGTCATGACTGGCCCATGTTATGTGCTGACTGCTGTGAGAAGTCTGCCAGAGGCTGTGAGCTCTGTTGTCTTCACTCGCAGCAGAGTGAGCTTGGCCAGAACATGTTTCAGTTGAGGTGCCTGTGCTGGCCAACCATGCTGGCAACTCAGTATACTGCTGCTTATTCCCATATTCATTTTCCTTGGATGCCTCCCAAAATCACAGATGGTATCTGTATTCCCTTCCCAGACAGGTCCTTCCTCTCCCTACCCCACCCCCAGTCGAAGACCTTTTTCTCTACCTCACTTTCTGGGCTTTGCTACCTGCTATATCATATTTCTTTTAGTATCTCAGTTTTGGCGGGGAGGTTGTCGTTTTTGTTTTATTGTTAGGGATTCATTGAGGGTACAAGAAACCAGGTTACACTGACTGCATATATATTAGGTAAAATGCCTCTTACAATTGTGTTTTGCCCCCAAAAGGTGTGGCACACACCAAGACTCCATCCCCCTCACTCCTTCCCTCTCTCTGCTCTTCCCTACCCCCACCCCCACCACATCATTAACTGTCATTAATTGTCCTCATATTAAAATTGAGTACATAGGATTCATGCTTCTCCATTCTTGTGATGCTTTACTAAGAATAATGTGTTCTACTTCCTTCCAGGTTAATACAAAGGCTGTAAAGTCTCCATTTTTTTTAATGGCTGAATAGTATGCCATGGTGTACATATACCACAGCTTGTTAATCCATTCCTGGGTTGGTGAGCATTTAGGCTGTTTCCACATTTTGGCGATGGTAAACTGAGCTGTGATGAATAGTCTAGTGCAAGTGAGTGCAAGTGTCCTTATAATAAAAGGATTTTTTTCCTTCTGGGTAGATGCCCAGTAATGGGATTGCAAGATCAAATGGGAAATCTAGTTTGAGTTCTTCGTGGGTTCTCCACACTTCCTTCCAAAAAGGTTGTATTAGTTTGCAGTCCCACCAGCAGTGTAAAAGTGTTCCCTTCTCTTCCCATCCAGGCCAACATCTGCAGTTTTGAGATTTTGTGAGGTGGGCCAATCTCACTGGGGTTCGATGGTATCTCAGGGCATTTTTGATTTGTATTTGTCTAATAATTGGGGATGATGAGCATTTTTTCATGTGTTTGTTAGCCATTCGTCTGTCTTCTTTTTTCATGTAGATTAATTTGAGTTCTCTATAGATCCTAGTTATCAACCTTTTGTCTGATTCAAAATATGCAAATATCCTTTCTCATTGTGTAGGTTGTCTGTTTGTTTTGGTTGTCTCCTTAGCTGTACAGAAGCTTTTCAGTTTAGTTAAGTTCCATTGGTTTATTTTTGTTGTTGTTGCTATTGCCATGGTAGTCTTCTTCATAAAGTCTTTCTCAAGGCTGATATCTTCCAGTGTTTTCCCTATGCTTTCTTTGAGGATTTTGTTTCATGCATTAAATTTAAGTTCTTTATCCATTTTGAATCAACTTTTGTGAGTGGAGAAAGGTGTGGGTCCAGTTTCAGTCTTTTACGTGTGGGTGTCCAGTTCTCCCAGCACCATTTATTTAATAGGGATTCTTACCCCCAGTGTGTGTTCTTGTTTGGTTTATTGAAGATTAGGTGCTTGTAAGAAGTTAGTTTCATTTCCTGGGTTTCTATTTGATTCCAAATGTCTATGTCTCTATTTTTGTGCCAGTACCATGCTGTCTTGACCACTATGGCCTTGTAGTACAACCTAAAATCACGAATGCTGATGCCCCTGGCTTTGTTTTTATTACTAAGAACTGCCTTAGCTATACGGGTTTTTTTCTGGTTCCATACAAAATGAACAATCATTTTTTCCAAGTCTTGAAAGTACGATGTTGGTATTTGAATAGGGATGGAATTGAATCTGTAGATTGCTTTGGGAAGTATAGACATTTTAACAATGTTGATTCTTCCCATGAGCATGGTATGTTCTTCCATTTGTTAATATCCTCTGCTATTTCCTTTCTTAGGGTTTCCTAATTTTCTTTATAGACATCCTTCACCTCTTTTATTAGGTATATTTTGAGGTATTTCATTTTCTTTGAAGCTATGGTGAAGGGAGTTGTGTCCTTAATTAGCTTGTCATCTAGGCTGTTATTGGCATTTACAAAGGCTGCTGACTTATGGACATTGATTTTATATCCTGAGACATTACTGTATTTTTTGATGACTTCCAGGAGTCTTGTGGTTGAGTCTTTGGAGTTCTCTAAGTATAAGATCATATTGTCAGCAAAGAGGGAGAATTTGACCTCCTCTGTTCCCATTTGGATGCCCTTTATTTCTTTGTCTTGCCTAAATGTATTGGCTAGAATTTCCAGCACTATGTCGAATAGTAATGGTGACAGAGGACAGCGTTCTCTGGTTCCAGTTCTAAGAGGAAAAGCTTTCGGTTTTATTCCATTTAGTAGAATATTAGCTGTGGGTTTGTCCTAAATGGCTTTGATGAGTTTAAGAAATGTGCCAATTATGCCTATACTCTTCAGTGTACTAATTAGAAAAGGATGCTGAATTTTATAGAATGCTTTTTCTGCATATATTGAGAGGATCATATGGTCTTTATTTTTGCTTCTGTTAATACAGTGAATAACATTTATGGACTTGTGTATATTAAACCAGCCTTGCATCCCTGGGATGAAACATGATGATCATGATGTATGACTTCTTTGATGATAAGCTGTAATCTATTGGCTAGGATTTTGTTGAGAATTTTTGCATCTATGTTCATGAGTGAAATTGGTCTGAAATTCTCTTTTTCAGTTGGGTCTTTTCCTGGTTTTGGTATCAGGGTGATGTTTGCTTTATAGAACATGTTGGGGAAGATTCGTCACTCCTCAATTTTTTGTAATAATTTCTGTAGTACAGAAATAAGCTCTTCTTTGGAGGTTTGATAGAATTCTGGTGTGAAGCCATCCAGACCAGGGCATTTTTTTGTTGGAAGATTTTTTTATTGTTTCTTAGACCTCAGTGCTTGAAATTGGTCTGTTCAGGAGCTCTGTTTCTTCCTGGCTAAGTCTAGGGAGAGGGTGTGATTCCAAATATTGATCCTTTTCCTTTACATTGTCAAATTTATGGGCATAAAGTTTCTGGTAGTATTCAGAGGTGATCCTTTGTATCTCTGTGGCAGCAGTTGTAATTTCCCCTTTATCGTTTCCGATTAAGGTTACTAGAGATTTTACTTTTCTATTTCTAGTTAGTCTGGCCAAAGGTTTATTTTATTTATTTTTTCAAAAAAACAACTCCTTGTTTCATTAATTTTCTGAATGATTCTTTTGTTTTCAATTTCATTAATCTCTGATTGAATTTTGGATATTTCTTTTCTTTTGCTGGTTTTAGGCTTAAATTGTTCTTCTTTTTCCAGTTCCATAAGATGGCTTGTGAGTTTGTTAATGTGTTCTCTTTCTGTTTTTTGAATGTAGGCATCTAAAGCGATTCCTCTCAAAACTGCTTTTGCAGTATCCCACAGGCTTTGGTAGCTTGTGTCTTCATTGTTGTTATGCTCAAGGAAGTTAACGATTTCCTGTTTTATTTCTTCCTACAGAAGGTTTTATTCCTTTCAACAGAAGGTTGATTAATTTCCATGCCTTTGTGTGGGGTTGAATGTTTTTATTGGAGTGGAGTTCCACTTTTAGTGCCTTGTATTCTGAGAAGATAGAAGGTAAAATTTCAATTCTTTTGATTCTGTTGAGGTTTGTTTTGAGTCCTAGGATATGATCAATTTTGGAGAATGTCCCATGGAGCGATGAGAAAAATGTATATTCTTTATCTTTGGGATGGAGCGTTCTATTTGCTTCTATCAAGCACAGTTGTTCTAGTGTCTCATTTAAGTCCCTTATATCTTTGTTTAATTTCTGATTGGAAGATCTGTCCAGCTGTGTAAGAGGAGTGTTAAAGTCCCCTGTTATTATAGTGTTATAGGATATCATATTGCCCACGCTGAGTAAGGTCTGTTTCAAGAATCTGGGAGCATTTCACTTGGGTTCATAAATATTTAGAATTGAAACATCTTCTTGTTGTATTTTTCCCTTGACCAATATGAAGTGACTAGCTTTGTCTTTTTGACTTTAGTTGCTTTAGATCCACATGTATCTAAAAATAAGATTACAACCCTCCTTTTCTTCTGAATTCCGTTTGCCTGAAAAACTGTCTTCCAACCCTTAACTCAGATTATTAATTTGTCTTTTCAAGCTAAGCATGTTTCCTGCAGACAGCAAATGGATGGCTTGTGTTTTTTAATCCAATCAGCCAATCTATGTCTCTTCAGTGGGGAATTCAACCCATCACCATGTATTGAGATAATTGATAAGTGTGGCAATGTTCTAGTCATCTTATTGTATGAGAGTCCATTGCTTAGTTTTATCTTTTGCACCATTGTGAAAGTTAGGTTCTGTCTTTTAATTTCTGAGTTCTTACTTTGCTGGTGGCCCCTTGTGATGGTATTGAATTATTTCCTGTAGAGATGGTCTTGTTGTGGCGAATTTCCTCAATGTTTGCATATCAGTAAATGATTTGATTTCTCTGTCAATTTTAAAG